>MJUU01028540.1:266074-315699 GCA_002080025.1 Modiolus philippinarum
TAAAGACTTTTGTTTTGGATTTAATCAAATTATGTGGAAGGGTTGAATAAAGTGTAGAAAAATCATAACTGTCGTAGGTGAGGCTGGTCTTTGAATTGATTGTAGTTTATTTAAAACTTCAGTAGAATTTTTTACACTCCAAAAGTAATGTACATCAGAGTTTTGATTTTTTTTTCACAGTTTTTAATAGCAAACTCCTTAATACAAGTAAGTGAACTTGTTAAATGTATGGATAAATTAGTACATGTAGCAGAATACTTCCTAGATGTTGAAATAAAACGATGTTTGAAAGGATTTTGAAAGGAACCCAGTATATGGTAAGCAAGGTTTTATCTTAAGGGGGAACTTTTTCATTTCTGTATCCTTTTTCGCCCCAACTGGTTTGTTTGAAAGTGTGTGACTTGTCCATTTCGTTTTGTTGGACTGCAATGTAGTATTTCTTTCAGGAGGCCTCATGGTGAGTACAAGATGAAAAACAACAATAGAAGCATTCTCCCATTGCTGGGTGTACAAACTTTGTCTCCTTTGCATTTACTCCATATCTTTTCATTGTTAATTCTAAAAAAACATTATTATGCTTCCTGTAAGAAACTGCTTTAATAGTGTCTAATATACTATTTTGGCATAGTATACCTGCAGCCATGTACTATGCCTGTCACGTGACTTGGTAGGCGGAGCTACAGTATTGTCAATCAAATAGTGATGAAANAACCTTAATTTGGTAATATTTCTAATAAAATAAAGTGTTTACCCCATTCATTTTACTTATCTCTTCATTTTATATCATGAAATAAAGGAATTTTTGAGATCCGCCATAAAAAGTTATTTTTCAAATTTCCATGACATTATGCAACTATTTGAAATATAGGAATTGAAACTGATAGTAACCAAATGAAAAGAACATTTATTTATTAACTTGGAAATTGTAATTAAAAGATGAATATTAATGACACAGTCAGCATAATAATGATAATAACATTGTGTTTAGCAATGACTATGCCAAAAAAGTGGTCAGGGTTGAATACACATAGTGCACTCCCCTTCGGGTCGTGCACTATGGTCTCAACCCTGACCACTTTTTTGGCATAGTCATTGCTAAACACAATGTTATTATCATAATAGTGTAATGTTTTGTTAAAATAGAGCTGTTGGTCGTTCTAGGCTGGTTTGACTAAAAGTCATTTTGGACTTTCCAAACGTTTAGATTTTATCTGCACTGAAGAGACATTAGTTGTGGAAATGCACATATGCAGAAAATAAATTCACAGCAGCTTCGGTATTTAGTTATTTGGAGTTCACTGACAGTATCGAAAAAAATATAATTCAAATATAACAAATAATTTGTAAGACTTAAAATATCGTTTTGACAAATAAAAGACTTTCAAAAAAAAAAAATAATAATAATAATAATACGATATGAATAAATAACGAAAGGATATTATGCACATGAGACAAAGTATCTACATATGCATGGTAAAACAAAGAAAAATGATTAAGACAAGAACCTACATTTAAATGGTAAAACAAAGAAATGGTTTATTGTTGATATTCAAATGAAGTCATCATGTGGCTTTCAACAATGAAGTTGCATTAAGATTCACAGTGATCTGCAAACAAAACAAAAAACCCTCTTCAGGGCCACCAAATTTTATAATAAGATTTGAAATTATTTTGCAAGCAATTTTTAATAAATTAAATTAAGTAAAATTTAGCCTGCCGAGAGTTTACACTTGTCAGGATTTCCGCCCTCCCAAATTTTTGCAATTTTGTCAAATTGTGTAAAGTGATTCCCAAAGTAGAATAAGGGGAACAAATTAACAAGCCAAAGGTTTCATTTAATACAGGACACAAAAAGTTGAAAAGTTGTACCCTATAAAAATCTACATGAATTCAAACTGAATTCAACATTTTCTTCTTTTACCATTACAACAGATTTCATGGATCAGAATAAAAAAAAATATTAAAAAAAAAATGATTTCGCCCAACCCACTATCAGGCACAAGACTACCATTAATCTGATATATTGTATATTGTTTTTTACAAAACACACAGAGCTTGAAAGCTTAGCCAGATCGTTGGTATTGACTGTGATTGTTACGGTGTGAGTAGACTTTCTAATTAAAAAACAATTTCATTTAACTAAAAAGTGTTTTTAATCTGAATAAAAAAGTTTTTTCCACTCACATGGTTCGTTCCCCTTTAACAACCTGTTTAACACCACCTTTTTTTCTCTGGATTGTGCTTCAATAAAAATAAAGTCTGTTATAAATGTCAGTCTCCTGGCGACGTTAGTTGTATAAGGGAAGTCTACTACTTACTTTAATGTACGCTAAGACAAGATAAAATTGAAACATGCTGCTTACGACGAACATGCCAAGCATTTCCTGCAAAACATATACTTATCTTTTCAACATTGACAATTAAAGAACTAGCTTTGAATTGCGAAATAAATTTACTGTCGCCTTACAATTCAGAAAATGCTTTACTTCCACAACAACCATGTCATTTATATCTAAATATGTCTCCACTTGGCAACAAATTGTTCTGTATAATAATAAGCCATACATCAACTGTCAACGACTTAAAACGAGTAGACTGTAGAAGGACTTGCCCGTATAATCTGTATACCTTCCATGTCAAATTCACTAAAAAAGGCTCAGGTCAACAATGCATATTTTTTCAGAAAAATCTATCAAAATTAGTATCAACACCAAAAAAGGCACATATTGCATATATGTACAAGTGACTAAATACCGAAGTTCCTGTGAATTTACATTCAAATGATTTGCAGAATGAAACGTTTCCCTGTCCAAAAACTGCAGAAGGAGACAAAATGTGTACCCTCTGTGGTAAATTGCAAATCACTTAGTCCATGCAGCAATGTTTATTTTTAAGACAAAAAGCACAAAATCAAAACCATCACATAACGGCTCACTTTCAATATATGTTCAAAGGATATGAAAAAAAAATATTTCTTCCCAGATAAAAAAAAATCTAGGAGGAAATGCAAAGTCTGAGAAAAATGCATCACAATCGAAATAAAAACCAAATAAAAACTTCCTGCAATAAAACCGAAGAGGAGTACAGGACGATCGAGAAAAAACTCTTGCATAATTGAAGGTAGAAAGTATTGCCTAAAATACCAGTAGGCGGGGGTAGCATCATTCCTAAAACGTTTCTTTTCAGGTAGTTCGGGGGATTAAAAATAAAATGACAGATTTTTCTTATTTTTCCTTGAATGAAAGTTCATTTTATTTACTTCTAAATCTTAGCAAAACATCAATAGGTCACCGAACTCGTTTTTCCATAAAACGTTTTAGAAAATAGCAAGATTTTGGCCTTTTTAATATAGTTAAAAGAGGGAGAAAATAAAATTTTAGAAATTTTTTTACGAATAAAACGATAGATTTGGTGAAATTGTAGTACAAAGTATGTTAAAGATCTTTTCGGTAATATGAAATAAAACACCGATCATATTTTCGATAGAATCATAAAAATGTTATTTTCCCTCATTATTTCTAATTAATTATCTCCCCTTCATTTTTTTCAAAAAGTAACATAATTTGAATGCTAGTAGCATAAATATTGCTGACTTCATTTTATCTCTTTATCAATAAACTATTCAAAATCATTTTAAAAACATTTTAATGGTAAATTCAAATTTTATTCGCAGCTTTAGACACCCGAACTACCTTTAAACAAACCATTGATTAGCTTGATGTGAACGTATAACGTTTCAAACATGTCATTTGTTTCACCAGATTTTAATTGACGAATATCAATTAACCTGAAGCGACATGAATACATTAGATATTTGCGCTAATCAGTGCTTCTAAGTACAAAAATACCAAAGTTGCAAAAATGAACAGTAGATTTAGTTATGCTGTACACGTGTTTCAAAGAGTAACCTCTCAACAGCAGCATTAAAATCAAACAATATGGAAAGCCATAATCAAAAAATTGTAAACAAAGAAGTACTCATTACCAAAAATATCGAAAAAGGAAGCCAAATCCAGTACTAAGGACATCCACCGAGTGCCGTACACGGAATGAAGCCGTAGTATTTCTAAAGGATTANAATTTTGATAAAACGGTCAATGGCCAAACATGAACAAACAAAACCGGAAGTAGACAGCGATAGGGGAGATAATGGTGTAAGGGAGATAATCCAAACAGATTATCTGCTCATAATTTGACATCTCAGCTTGTGTGTTGTTCTAACAATAAAAAGTGAACAACATTAATTAACATAACAAGAACATCACAGGTTACCTGTCACTCAATTAATGCAATTAACAAAGGAGATAAATTGTATAATTTAATGTGTTAATTATTTTAATTTTGAGGAATTATTTTATCTTATTCAAATTTATTGTTTGCAAACAGATATAAACAAAAACAATGAATATTTTTAAAAACAAAACTAAAGTGCAGTATATGATTTTAATTATCATTTAAATTAATTATAAATTACTGATCATGTTAATAACCAATTAAGAAAAGAGAAAATGTGTTTATGATATTACACACACATTAACTTATAATAAAAAAAAATAAATATGGATAACAAAAATATAAATCATGGACAAGGATTACACATATAATGCAACTATAAATGTAACAATGTAGAAGAATTATCAAATCCTTTGAAACATATTAAACTGATATTTTAATACAATGTTATGTTTGTATTACATAAATTGTAGTGGAGTTCCTAGCTTGAACATGTATATCTATAAAAAAATATATTCCACCAAAATCTCAATCCCCTCACCAAAGGCCACCCCTCTTATAAGGCCAATTTTATGTTGCAAATAAGGTGGCCTTATAAGAGGGGGACTACTGTAGTAGGTAAATTTTCGTGCCAGACAAGTCTGACTATTGGACTGGTGAATGAATACCCTCGGGGACCTCTGGTCCACCAGCAGTGGCATCGGTCCAATGGTTTCAAAGTACAAAAATACCAAAGTTGCAAAAATGAACAGAAATTTTGTTATGCTGTACACGTGTTTCAAGGAGTAACCTCTCAATAGCAGCATTAAAATCAAACAATATGGAAAGCCATAATCAGAAAATTGTAAACAAAGAAGTACTCATTACCAAAAATATCGAAAAAGGAAGCCAAATCCAGTACTAAGGACATCCACCGAGTGCCGTACACGGAATGAAGCCGTAGTATTTCTAAAGGATTAGAATTTTGATAAAACGGAAAATTTCTATAAATCGCTACTAGTAGGTAAATTTTCGTGCTAGAAAAGTCTGACTATTGGACTGGTGAATACCCTCGGGGACCTCTGGTCCACCAGCAGTGGCATCGGTCCAATGGTTTCAAAGTACAAAAATACCAAAGTTGCAAAAATGAACAGAAATTTTGTTATGCTGTACACGTGTTTTAAGGAGTAACCTTTCAACAGCAGCATTAAAATCAAACAATATGGAAAGCCATAATCAGAAAATTGTAAACAAAGAAGTACTCATTACCAAAAATATCGAAAAAGGAAGCCAAATCCAGTACTAAGGACATCCACCGAGTGCCGTACACGGAATGAAGCCGTAGTATTTCTAAAGGATTATAATTTTGATAAAACGGTAAATTTCTATAAATCGCTACTAGTAGGTAAATTTTCGTGCCAGACAAGTCTGACTATTGGACTGGTGAATACTCTCGGGGACCTCTGGTCCACCAGCAGTGGCATCGGTCCAATGGTTTCAAAGTACAAACATACCAAAGTTGCAAAAATGAACAGTAAATTTAGTTATGCTGTACAAGTGTTTCAAGGAGTAACCTCTCAACAGCAGCATTAAAATCAAACAATATGGAAAGTCATAATCAAAAAATTGTAAAGAAAGAAGTACTCATTACCAAAAATATCGAAAAAGGAAGCCAAATCAAGTACTAAGGACATCCACCGAGTGCCGTACACGGAATGAAGCCGTAGTATTTCTAAAGGATTAGAATTTTGATAAAACGGTAAATTTCTATAAATCGCTAGGTAAATTTTTGTGCCACACAAGTCTAATTATTGGACTGGTGAATACCCTCGGGGACCTCTGGTCCACCAGCAGTGGCATCGGTCCAATGTTTTCAAAGTACAAAAATACCAAAGTTGCAAAAATGAACAGTGAATTTAGTAAATCTAAATTACCCTTTTTTCTGAATAACGTTTTGTCATATTTAAAATTTTTTTTTTCTTTTTGAAGATAGTTGTCAGAGTAAGAAAAAATAAAGAGATGTGATGTTAATGTACATAGGACAAAATCCCTATAAATACATGGTAAGATTATGCAAATGGAACAACGCTCTAATTGTTGTTCTTCATCTTGAAGTCATCCTGTATTGGATTTTATTCGTGTGTTTATTATACTCTAGGGAAACTGGATAGAGAAAGGGGATGTACGGATGCCCATAAACCGGTTTTACCCTATTGCTGACTTATCTAGTGCAGGTATCAAGTCAGGCTATCCCGAGATCCTTATGTTATTTATGTTTGTCTCTTGTCTTCATAAGTGTTTTTCTTATGCAGTTTATTTGTGAATTATCGCATGTGATTGCAGTTTTCGGCCATTTAAGGTGTTTACTGTTATCAGTTGTTTGTAATTTCATTAATTAGGCTTCCAAATAGCTATATATTGGTGTATTGAATTTTTGTGTATAGCTAAAGAAATTTGCCATGTCGCAGAAACAAACTACCAATTCACCAAAAAATAATGTAAACTTTTCATAAAATGCACCAAAATTAAAATCAGTACCAAGAAGCATATCTTCAGTATATTAACAAATGATTTGCAAAATATTCTAACATGGCTCTTGTTAATCGTCAGCCAGTATAATACTCGATCACCATATATTTCGCACATGCGCAAATGGTATCAATATGAGTAAACGGGATAAAAAACAACAATGTTTTTAATTTTGGTCGTCTTAGTTTATGAAGGAAATAAAGGTTAAGAACATTTTTTTAAACTAAATCATGCCATTCAGACACGTAAATTGTATTTTTTGCTCTCGATTTGAATTTTGAAACTGCATCTGTTTGAAAACGTCATATTTTGTATTGTGACGTCATTGACATAGACAGCAATGGAGCCGGGAAATCCGTTTTCTCTTAGGTCCCTTCAGACTGGAAAATTCCAAATTCTGTCATATTAGAATCGAAATAATTCATGGCAGGTATATGATTATTGTCATTTAACCATGGAATGGGCCTTTATATTCGTAAATTCAACCCCTCGCTAACGCTCTGGGTTAAATTCGAATATAAAGGCCAAGCCCATGGTTAAATTTCCAATAACCATATACTTGCCATGAATTATTTCTTAAATATACAGTTATTAACTGGGTCCTAAAACAACAGCTGTTTTGTTTGACCCGAGGACTGAATTGTTGCACGAAGCCGAAGGCTGAGTGCAACAGTTTAGTCAGAGATTCAAAACAGCTGTCCTTTTAGGACCTTGTCTATAACTGTTTTGTTATACCTTTTCATTTTCAATTAATGTGTTTTAGTCTTTAAATATGATTTATATGTATATCCATTGTATTATAACAATGCAGTTATATTAATACGTTTTATTTCGTCTGAATAAAATTCACGTCACCAAATGTGTTGTGCAGACGACAGGAGATCATGTTATATGGGCGTGATGTTTCTTAACCAATCAAAAGAAGGCAAGCGGTCAACAGTTCGGTAACGGTCAAACGACTGAAAAATGTTGACTTTTCAACAGATTTTTTTTTCGGTTTGATAAATACATGTAAAACAGACAAATTGTCGATTTTCCCCAATGCATTTATATAAGGGAAATATTATAAGGTGTAACAAAAAATAACTCTAACCATGAAAGCTGTAGGAATAGTTTCCCTGACAAGCTGTAACCTGTCAGTGAAATTCAAATGATTAAGTTCAACATCGTATATTTCGCTTCCAACCATTTCACATGTGAGGAATTTTTCGGAAAACTTTGTACCCTTTATTACAAAATCTCCAAAACCACCAAGCTCAACAATGTTTACCCTTGGTCATAAATATGGAATATTTTTGTTGAGAATGCCTAAGATATAAAAGGGCTGTTTGTTTTCAAAAATTCAAAATATCCTGTAAAAATCGATGAAATCAACACTTAAAAAATTCTTCTATACGATGGGCATCGAAAAACTGCATTTTTGGGAAAAACTGTACACCCAATATTTCATTTAAAAAATGTCCATTTTTCACCAAAAAAGCGGGTTTCAGAGAACGGTCGAAGGAGATTCAGAAAATTCGCACTTCATTGTTTGAAAAAAAGTTTAAAGCAAAATACTGTACTTTCATCCGCACACTTCTATGCATAATGCTTTCAAACTTCAAATTTTGGCTCAGAAAATACGAATATTCCATATTTATGAACAGGAGTATATATCACTCAGAAAATACACCAAATTTAAAATTAAATATTTATAATTGTATCAGGATGCTGATACCAAAATCTCCCAAACGAACTCTTCAATCAGACTTCTGGACAAGAATTAGTCTAGTATGCCAACTCCCTTCAACTTCATTTATTTCTGAGCACTCACTGTTTTCCCGCATGTTTTCCAATTGTCCTGACAAAGGCCGGCATTTTGAAATTTTGAAGACTAGAAACCAATTCCCAGTATGCTATATACCATTTCTGTAAAGTTTTGTTCAATTCTGAGCACTTCATTTTTTCCGCCTTTTTGCCGTTTCCATGGCAACGGTCGCCATTTTGAAATTTTTTATACTTAAAACAAATTCCCTGTATAATATACACCCTTTCTTTAAGTTTGCATGCAGTTCTGACAATTTCTAATTTTCCATGGCAACGTTGCCATTTTGAAAAACCATTGACCGTCTTGCACAACTGCACATTGGTATCTATGTTCCTGCTACATGTAAGTTTCACAAAGATCTGATGAGTGGTGTTCGAGATATGTCCCAGACAAATTGTAATACGATTTTTGACAATTTTCCGCCTTTTTGCTGTTTCCATGGCAACGGTGCCATTTTGACAATCCATAAACCTTCTTGCACAACTAGACACTGTTATCTATGCTCCTAATAAGTTTTATTCAGATCTGATGTGTGGTCCCGGAGATCAACCATCAATTTTTAGCTCACCTGTCCTAAAAGGCCATGTGAGCTATTGCCATCACTTGGCGTCCGTCGGCGTCCGTCCGTCCGTCGTCCGTCCGTCCGTCGTAAACTTTTTCAAAAATCTTTTCCTCTGAAACCGCTGAACCAAATTTAACCAAACTTGGCCTGAATCATTACCAGGGTATATAGATTAAAAATTGTGTTCGATTAGTCTGAGGACCAAACAACATGGCTGTCGTTACTAAAAATAGCACATAGGGGTAAATTGCAGTTTTTGGCAGATAACTCGAAAACCGTTAAAGATATCAAAAATCTGACATGGAGCAAAAGTGATCAGAATGGTAAGATCTATCCTCTCTGCAATTTTGAAGAAAATCTGATTACCAGTTTTGGAGTTATTGCCCTTTTTCCGGAATTTTTTCCAAAATTTTAATGTTTATTTTTTATCAAAGAAACTATAGCAGATAGAGGTCAACTTTAAATTGCAAAAAAGTTCAGCATATCAAGATCTACCCACCCTGAATTTTTGGAGAAAATCCAAAAACCCTTGTAGGAGTTATCGTCCTGTTTTCACAGAATTTTCAAAATTTTCATATTTTTCGTCTTTTATTTCCAAAAATATAGAAGATGAAGGTTAAGTGTAAATTGATAAAATGTTTGCCGTGCTGTGGTGATTTCAAAAGTGGTGTTGAAAATCGTACGTTGACCGCCATTTTCAAAATGGCCGCCAAAAAAGGCGAGAAAATTCAGCATTGTTCGATTTCGATAAAATTTTGTTTCCAAATAGATATTGATGTTGCGACTTCAAAACCGATGTTGAAAATTGTTTGTTGACCGCCATTTTCAAAATGGCCACCAAGAAAGGCGGGAAAATTCAACGTCCGATTTCAATGAAATTTGGTTTCCAAGTAGGTATTGATGTCGCAAAACCGATGTTAAAAATTGGTCGTTGAATGCCATTTTCAAAATGGCTGCCAAAAAAGGTGGGGAAATTCAACATTGTCCGATTTCAATGAAATGTAGTTTCCAAATAGATATTGATGTTGCGACTTCAAAAATGATGTTGAAAATTGTTTGTTGAATGCCATTTTCAAAATGGCCACCAAAAAAGGCGGGAAAATGCAACATTGTCCAATTTCAATGAAATTTGGTTTCCAAATAGAAATTGATGTAGCGATGTGTTTCTTCACAATATAAGAAATATGTTTAAACTAGATTATAAAGGGGAAACCCTGCCAATTTTTTTTTATGGAAAGGTGGACTTGGAATGTTTTGATTTCAGCAATATGTATTATCTGAATTAAAGGGGAACCCCTGCCCCATTTTTTTTAAAATGATGGTCTGAAATGGGTTGTAATGTATAGTGGAGCTTAAAATTACTGTGGAAACTGCTTAATCTACTTGCCCAATTGGAACCATACTTGGTGACAACTGTCAATAGTCGGTAACTATCGAAGAATGTTTCTGGTAAGTCTGCATGTATTCCAAGATGGCCGCCAGCGGGGGACATAGTTTAATATTGGACCCTATGGGAAAAACTTATTCAAAGACATTCTTCTCTGAAACTACTTGGTCAGTTGGAATCACAACTTGGTCACAATAGGCCTTTAATGATCTTCTTAAAAAATTATGTCTGACAAGTCTGCATCTCATCCAAGAAGGCCGCCAGCTGGGACCATTGTTTAAGATTGGACCCTATGGGGAAAGCATGATCAAAGATTTTCTCCTTTGAAACTTCTAGAAAATGAGACACTTTAACATTGGGTTAATTTGGGCTGCAGTTTATGCCAGTCATGGACCAGGTGAGCTATACAGGCTCTCTTGAGAGCCTCTAGTTTATATTTCAATGCCTTTGAAAAATATAGGGTATACATACATCAGCGTGGCAAAAGGAATAATAACAAAAAAATGGTATCCGGGTTAGGTAACTTGAAAAAAAAATGTAAATGAGAGTACTAATAAAAGTTACCTAACAGAATTGTCAGGGACCGAAAAGTACAAATCAGGTTCAAAATTACCCGAACAATTATAAGATGCATAGGGTCTGACTCTAGTTGCAAACATTTCACAATAATCAGTAATGTGGCGGTTTTTAAGAAAAATACTGTCAAAAAATCATAGCGTCATTAAAATCATTACAACGCATACCAAAAGTCTAAGGATGTAATACAAAGTACATACGTAAAATACAATTTATACAGGCCACAAAAAGAAAAAGAAAGGAAATGGGGTAAATGTCAAGGAGACAACATCCCATATCCAGGTTAAAACGACCCAAAACAAAGCATCTAGGGGTCACCGTACGGTCTTCAACACAGTGAGGACATTCCGTCTTTTTTTACTCTACCGGTGCACCTGATCTAACCTATGGTTTTTTATTGGGTCCGTGTTGTTCATTTTTGTATATGTGCGTGTCTTTATTTTCTTTTCTGTGCCGTTCGCGTGCCATTGTCCTTGGATTGTTCTTTTTAGACCGACTGTTCGGTTCTCACTTACTTTACAAATCTTATTCAGTGCATATTATATTTTATCGTTGAAAACATACGCATATGGGCTATCCAAAAATTTAATCTGATTAACAGGGAGTAAATCAATAAAGAGTTATACATGGTTATATAGGGTCTTTGTATCTTTAGGTTGCAAAATTGTCAATTGATCATGATCCATTGTTTTTCGTTTGACCCTGTACTGAATAAATTATTTATATAGTGAACATTCTGATTACGTGAAATTAAATAACAGCTGTTTCAATTAGTTATTGACATACTTTCATATTTTCTTAAACTGTAAGAAAAAGGTTATCACATCTCAAGATTTAAATTAGCTATATATTAAAAAATCATTTGTATATGTTTAACATAAAGTTTATTTAAAGGAATTAGATGAAGGCATAATAACAAGATGCAGGATTGCTATTCGATTTTCTACACTAGTCTTCATGAGCTCATTGGTATTTTTAAAAACAAATATATAATTGAAGAACACAGTTTTGACATTTCAAACTAAAGGATTTATTGAACTGATGATATCTTAACATGCTGCTTGTTTTCATTTTCCATGTGGATTGGTTCTGTCCATGCTAAATAAACTTCAACAATCACAAAAATTTCTAAGAAAGGTCATAACGTATACGTTGAAACTGAGGCTTTCAATTAACCCAAACAATTGCCTCAGAAACGCATTAAGTTTTGAAACATGACATGCTATTCAGAATATAGCGATAGATCGTCTACGATTGGTTGATAGAAAAATCTAATTCAAATATAACTTCAATTAAATATTATCATCTAGTTTCTTTTATTTTTCTTCTTATTGTCATATTTTTCATTCAATGACAAAGGTGGGAGTCAAAAACGTTTATTTAGACTGGCAACAAAATTAATTGTAAAGGACGAGGTTCGGTAGGGGCCTTTTTTGGTCCGCTAATTTCCTCATTTTGGAAAATTTGTCAAAACTTTATTGTCTGATCGTTATCATATAGAAGAATGGTTGCAAAGATTCGTGTTCATTTTGCAAAAAAATACTACTGGGATCCTAGAAATAAAGCCAAGAAATCAGCCCAAAAAGGAAAATTATAATTGTATTTTTTTTTTCATTCTTTCATTGGTTTTTGATTGAAACGGAAGTGGCCAACCACGTGTACACTCAAAATATTTATATTTAATTTGTAATTTACTATTTTACACATATATATGAAGCTCATCAGTGTACAAAACGTTGGCCAATGTTAAATATGCCAAAAATGCTCCTAAAATCTAGCCTTTTCAGCTTTTTCAGCTATTTCCCCAATTATGCTATGTTTGGATTTTTCTTTAGTTTTTTTTTCAATTTTTGGGCCAAAAAGTGGCCTGGCCGAACCTTCTCCTTTATAAATCGTTCAAGCCTCCTCACTGGAAATCAAACGGTCGTCCTCCTGATATGTGTCCTTTCATCAAGTTTGAATAAAAGCAACGAATACAAGACTGACTGATAATAATTTAGAACAAGAATTTTCCTATAATTGATAAAAGTGCAAACTGCCTATGATAACAGTTGTTAAGATATAGGACGAACCAAAAATATTATAAATGCAGTTTTTCCTTGTAATTCCATTACATTTTCTACAAATCCCAAGTGATTGTCGTCAATGTGTATAAATGAATCTACAGAAGCTAGGAGGACCGGGAATATCTGTATATTAAGGATAATCTTTGTTGAATAAATTATTTTGATTTATATCGTAATTTCGACAGAGTTTATCGAAATTACGAAATACTGCTATGTTTACATTACGAAATAACAGTCGTAATTACGACAAAGTATATCGGAATTAAGACTTATTTTTGTCGATACTTGATGTCGTTATTGCAATCTACTATGTCGAAATTGCGACATAAATATGTCATAATTAAAAAAAGGAAAAATCACGTAAAAGAGACATTTTAGGCTTTTAAGATGTTCTACAATATATTTGTAGAGATTTTGTCTCTTGTTCATTTAACCCATACATTTCCATTGTTCTTTACTAATAGTTGCTCCATAAATGGTTACCAATAATACTTGGCAAACTAAAAAACAACACACAAAGGCAGATAAAAATTCTTAATGTTTTGAATAAAAAATGAAAGGAAATGGGGTCAATGTACATGAAAGTCTTAATGTATACATGACAGAACAAAGTAATGGATCAACGCTTTGCCAATTGCTCATTGTTGAAAGTCTCATGGTGACTTTAAGATGAACAAGAATAAAATGGTCTGTCCATTGCATGGAGCGAATTTTCTGTCTCAAAAACTTATACATCAAGGATATGTTCAGTCACTTTTGCAATTGTCACTACAGATGTTACGGTCGTTACCACGATTTGACAGACTGTTACAATGTTTCTATTTCACAAATGAGAAATGATATCTTTGGGTAGATCTAGAGTTTATTACCGGACTAACTAACACCGACTGTGATTCACACTGGCAGTGTGACGGGTGCGATGCGTGGAGCAGATCATGCTTACCCTTCCAGAGCGCCTAATGGTAGCTTAGTGTTTGTAGGGGTTCACACTTCTAGTGCTTTATGTGGCGTTCTTGTTCATTTTTGTTTTATTTGTTTTGTCTTTGTCATACTGTCTCAATTCGTGTTGGTATGAATTGCCATGAATTTGGATTTGTGATTTTAGAATTCCCTCTTTCTTCATTCTTGTTTCGGTATTCTTATTTGCAATATATTCGTAAATACTTTGTGAATGTTTATACATGATTAATTTATATAGGAAAAACTTCCATGAAAACAAATACACAATCGCAAGATTAAAAAAGCACCACAGAAATTTTGCAAGAAATGTTTTTACGAATCGCAAAATTTAATTACCTTGTGTACCGTTTAAAATAGAAACAATCCAAAATGTATACTTCTCTAACATTTGTTCTCCATAACTAATGTCTTTTCTTTTTTCAGTTAAAGGTTTAGGAAAAGTGTTTATATATTAAAGAAATGAATCGAAGAAAATGTTCATGGACAGCAGTTGTGATGTTAGCTTTTCTAACATTTGTTCTCGTCTTACAATTCAAGCATTCTTATCGTTTATCAATACGTTCAGCCATTACAAAAGAATGGAAAATGCCAAAATACAATTTATATTGTGAAAATAAAGCTACTCACGCTGCTTATGCGCTATATGGGAATAGGTACTTTTTTAACTGTAAAAACATAGATACAATTCAAGTCATCAAAACTGATGTCGGAAGTGGACGCTCAAAAACGGTTGACATTGGGATCTTTAATAAAAAGACTGTTGTTATTAAACGATTATCTCTTTCGAAAGGAAGAGGTTTAGCACCGACGTATAGACAATTGCTGTTTATTAAAGAAATTCTCATACGTGACCAACTCGATCATCCAGCACTTATTAAGATGCTTGGTTACTGTGTTCGAAGTTTGCAAGAAGACAGTTACAAGAAATTTCCAAGGACAGGTGATATCACAGCTGTGTACGAATTCGGCAAAGAATTCAACATAACGTCGTTGACTTTGTCGTCCTTTAACAGAGTAAGACATGCCATAAATCTGGTTGATTTACTACATTACTTTGAAAAGTCGCCATTGGGGTCATTAATTATGGGTGACATCAAGGATCGTCATTTTCTGATGGTTGATGGCGTTATAAAACTTTTTGATTTTGACTACGTTCATAATATAGAAGTGCCATGTAATGTTTCGAAACAATGTAAATTTAATCTCAAATGTTCTAATCAATCTAAAGTAGATATACTTGCAATAAAGACAGGTTGCATTTCAACGAAAAACTGCTCCACCGGAATATGTACTGGATTTAATGCAGCATTTAACTTTGGGAAAATGAACAAAGTATTTTTACGCTACTTGCTCAACCCTGCAGAATATCCGTTCAGTCTAAAAGGCCTTGTGGTTAACATTTACCGCAAACTTAAGTATGGTCATACAAATGCGATGTCGTTAAGTTATGACCTTAAGTTGTTAATGAATGCTGTAACTCGTGTAAATAGTACTTATGTATTATAAAGCGGTCAGTGTATAAAAAAGCAGGAGTGCAAATTGCAAAAATCGAAGGATTAATAGAATTATATTATTGAGATAGATCGAAAATAGGTTTTTATAATGGTAAAATAGGTAAAATACATTAAAAACCTGCATCAAATGCCATATCAACTTCAATACAGAATATCACTCCATAATGCCAACGTCTCATGATATTATAATACCAAGTTTTCTAACTATTGACTCGATGCGTGCCCTGTGGTTGTTAAATGTTGTGATCATCTTCCATTTGTCTTTTTGTCGGGCAATGGATGACAGCGATTGTACGAACACTTTGCCAGTTAAATATATGTTTGTTGACGATCCTGCATTCATGGGTAAAGTCTCATGGATGTAGCGTTGCTCGACATCGTGCAATATATTACGCTCAAGTCAAGTCTTGAACTTACAATGTGGTATGAGTACAGCTCATTGTTGAAGGCATCATGGTGACTTGAAGATGAAAAACAACAATAAAAGCATCATTCTATTCCTTAGTTTTACCATATATTTGTAGAGACTTTGACTCATTTGCATTTATTTCATATCCTTTCATTGTTAACTCTAAAATACAATGGTAATGTTTTGTGAATATAGAGCTGTTAATTGTTCTAGGCTGGTTTGACTAAAAGCCATTTTGGAGTTTTTTAGTGCAGATAAAGTCGAAATCCAAAAACCAAAATTTGTGTAAAAGCTGACAGAAAACAAATAACCAAGAGGATCAAAATAGAAAAGCCAAAAACAGCTAAGGACAGAGCTATGTATGAGGATGATACTTCTTATGTTTTAACAAAATTTTCTTAAAACTAGATATTGCAAGTTTTCAAATGAAATCGGTTTTCGAGCCAGCACCGAATGCTGGCTACTGGGTTGGTGAAAACCCTCGGGGACTAACAGTGCACGAGCAAGGGCATCGGCAAAGTGGTAATAAACCAGAATACCGATTTGTTAAATTGAGGAATGAATTAGTCGACATTAACAATACGCGCTTACATTAATTTGAACGACTGCAATAATCTTTTTCTAAGTTTATTTTATCTGCTTTGATTGGACACGTCGGAGAATAAATCCGATATAACTAGTCCAGTAGTCGAGCAAATCAGTTCGTGTCTGAATAACCTATTATATATTGTTTTTCATCTTATTATAGTCCCCACGAAGCTTTCAACAATGGAATTTCCTCATACTTCATAGCAAGACGCCCCTAGCACTGGTTTCGATGGTCCCTTTCACCGCGCAATTCATTTCTAGATATCGAACAGCGTTACACCTATGCTTTACTAGTCATAGATGCGGGGTCGCTAACATAAATAAACTAGAGATTGTCGGAACGACAGCTATCCCCGCACTCCTGTTTGACATAGAAAACATTTTTTTACATCCTGGGCATAATTTTTCTAAATATTTTTTTAAATCCAACTATTTATAGTCGTTATATTTACAAAAAGAATTTAAGGATAAATGGTTGTTAGGCAGAAGTCCAAAAATAAGTGGTCTTTGAGACTTTCAGGAAATTCACCAAAATCGGAATCAAATATTTTTTAAATCCATTTAGTTAAAATGATTGTCATAAACTAAACAAATTTTGGATAGATTTTCAAACTATAAGTGGTCTTTGAGACATTCAGGAAATTTACCGAACTTGGAATCGCATTTTAGAATTCTAATTATTCAAAATCTCATTTTCAATCAAACAATTGCTAAAATACATAATAATATGCTGACTATTTGTAATAATTCTGCATAAAGATTTTATCCCTAAATCCAAAAATGTAGGAGGAGTTTGTGTCACATGCCACATGTGTCAAACCCACATCTTTGGGCCTTTGTCAAAATTAACATCTTGGGCCTCTTGTTTGCATCAAGATAAGGACACAAAATCTGAAAGCTTACTGCGCGTCTACAGACTATATGCAACAATTCTACAACAAAATTAAATCCATAAATGTAGGAGGAGTTTGTGTCACATGCCACGTGTGTAAAAATCGACATCTTGGGGCCTTTTGTTTTGCACCAAAATAAAGATAAAAAAATCCGAAAGCTTGTTGCGCATCTACAGCATATATGCAACAATTCTACAACAAAATTAAATCCCTAAATCTAAAAATGTAGGAGGACTTGGAGTCACAAAAAAAGTGTGACGGACGAACAGACAGATAGACGGAAGGTATAACAAAATCCTCAAACTTTCTTCGAAAGTGCAGAGATAATTACACTGGCAAAGTGCTATTACAATCACTGTCATTCATTGTCCGACAAAAGCACCAGACATAAGTGTTTCAAGGTAGTGCACAATTTCAATAAATGAGCGAACACAGGGCAATCATTAAGTGGAATGTTAGAAAACTTGACATTTTAAAATAGTGATATGTTGGCTCTATAAAAAGGTGGTCAGTATATAAAAAACTTCCTGTCAATATGATTAGCACGCTAGACATTATGGAAGCCACTTTCGTTTGATTCTTCGTGTAGCGAATGAACTCCGATGTTGATAGGAATGTCGATCGAAAAATGGCTCTTTAAAAATTAGTCAGCTTAGATGCCTACCGAACTAGGATTTCTATACTCTCATCTATACTCTCAATGCGGTCTACAATTTTGCCGTTGGTTTCCACCTGATTTGTCTTTTTGTCTTACAGACTTCGGCTGTGGACCACTCTGTTCGGTAATTTTACTATTACCCCCATCTACTTATACAGTATAAGTGTTTATTTTCGCAGACTTTATTTTATCTTTATTCGCGGCTGTTCTGGTGTCGCAAAAGGTGTATGCCATGAAATATAATTTATATGATACTTTATACAGTAAATGATAAGGAATCATGAACATTTCAGTCCCGCGTAAATAAAATAAAAAAAAATGAAAGAAATCGTGAAATTTCCGACCAGCAAAATTAACCAATAATACGGTATGCCTACTATATCCTTATTTTATTAGGTACCTCGAAGCCATCTTTCTACTTCTGCTACTGTCTTTTTGATTAATATTCCCTATCGGACCCCTTCCTTACGGGTTGAATGTAGCACATGAAGTCGTATGTAAGAAAACTTGACATTATAAATAGTGATATGTTGGCATTTCCTTTTATTCCTTTTTTACTCTTTTATTTTGTTATATGTGTATTTGATATTTTCAATTTGTAAGTATTATATTGAACAACGACAGTAGAATACCGAAGAAACATGGAATGTGACTCCTGCAAAAATCAAAGTCAAAAGACATAACAAAAGGGAGAATACAAGAAACAAATTAGGGCACATGTCAGCCTCAAAGCACAGAAATAAATACACAGCATTCAGAAGTAAGGCATTCATATTAACTGACAGTCACATCCTCTAGCAGTAATCGAGACACTATCAGTGAGTGAATCCAGACTTAAGTCCAAAACGATAATGTCAAATCCGTGAAGACGTGAAATATAGCTAAAAATGTCATAGCTTTAAATGATGTCATTCTAACGCCCATAAATTTTCTTGAGGAATGAAAGTCACAAAGGTTAAACAAATCCCCGACTAAGCTGATTTTCGGACTTTGTTTTCTCTCTATTCAATAAACTACTGTTTAAACTACATGCTCGATGGTGACGAACTGTGAAAAGTACAGCCCAAAGGCTAAAGAGGTAGGTGTATTGCTGCTAACGGAAGGGAAAGTTCACAATTTGGAAGTTAAGAGCATTGCGGTATCCTTACCAATTCCACCTTCTGTCAGGATATTTGAACCAATGTATAAATATCATTACGTTTCAAGAGAAGCGATTTAGCAGTAGGGTATGGATGGCAGAAAATAATAACATGGTTATGTTATGAGTGGAAAGGGGGAGTTTAAATATCATTACGCTTCAAGAGAAGTAGTTTAGCAAAAGGGTATGGATGAGAGAAAATGATAACATGGTAATTTTATGAGAGGTAAGGAGGAGTTTTAATATCATTACGCTTCAAAAGAAGCGGTTTAGCAATAGGATATGGATGGCAGAAAATGATAACATGGTAATGTTATGAGAGGTAATGGGGAGTTTATATATCACTACGCTTCAAGAGAAGCTGTTTAGCGATAGGGTATGGATGGCAGAAAATGATAACATGGTAATGTTATGAAATGTAAGGGGGAGTTTTAATATCATCACGCTTCAAGAGAAGCGGTTTAGGAATAGGGTATGGATGGCAGAAAATGATAACATGGTTATGTTATGAGAGGTTAGGGGGAGTTTAAATATCATTACACTTGAAGAGAAGCGGTTTAGCAATAGGGTAAGGTTGGCAGAAAATGATAACGTGGTAATGTTATGAGAGGAAAGGGGAGTTTAAATATCATTTCGCTTGAAGAGAAGCAGTTTAACGATAGGGTATGCAGGGCAGAAAGTTATAACATGGTAATGTTATGAAAGGTAAGGGGGGTTTTAAGATTGTTCGGGTGTGTGAAACTGCGCATCCACCTTGCGCATCTGATGAAATTTTTTCCTGAAAATTACCATGTTTTAATTTTATTTTAACACATGTAGTTAATTTATGATTCATAAATGAAATGAGTATTTTCTAATGCTGCAAATGTGCTAAATATGTCGAATTTTGATTTAAAAAATGTGTATCTTATTAAGGGACGATTATAATAAAGAAATATGAATTGTAAAAAATCACAATTTTATGATCTTAACATAAATATGATCGGTGACTTCTATTTTGCATTTGATGTTTTCAAAGTGATTTCTTTAAAACACTTTACATTTTCACCAAAATCTATTTACATTAAAAATTCCAAATATAAATAATTTTCTCCCTATGTAGACCATATCAAAAAGGTCAAAGTTTGCTATTTTTGGACACCCCCCGAACAACGAATTCGGTGACTTATTGATTTTTACATAAATTTGGCAGTGCGTTTTATGAAATTTCAATAACAGCAATATAAGAAAAATCTGTCGTTTTGTTTCCAGTCCCCCGAACTACCTTAAGCGATTTGTTAATGTAATTAAATTTCTACCACATACAATTGAGATTTTTCAACTTGTAACCAATCATTTGCGTGAAGGTCATCGAACTTTTTGAAGGCTGTCGGGTCAACTGTTTGAATCGTATATCGAAATATAAACACATCAGAATTTGAAAATATTGTTACAATTCATTTACCTTCAAGATGAAGAACAACAATAACAGCGGTTTTCCATTCGCTTTTTTGGTTAATCTTGCCATGTATTTAAAGAGATCTTGTCCCATATACATTTACATCTACCAAACAGATCTTTCAAAACAATATATACCTCACTGATAGTGTGATGGGTGTCGCTAGCGGGCAGGACATGCTTACCCTTCCGAAGTACCTGATGTCACTCCCGGTTTTCATGGGAGTTCACACTATGAGTTCCTTAGTTCTTAATGTCGTCCTTTTAATTTACGTGCATTGTGGCTGTCTCACGTCCTTGTTTTGTCTTTGTTTTTCTCTGTTGCCGTTTTTGCCTTTGGACTTCGATTTTTGTAATCATCACTTCCCTTGTTCCTTCGGTATTCTACTGCCGTTGCTCCATATCCCTTTATTTGTTCACCGTGAAACAAGTTTGAAATCGATTCAGTGCCATCTTCCATTTATATTGACTTTAACTGAGAACCGAACCGTCAGTCAAAACACGGAACAATCCAGGGACAACGGCAACATCGGAAACACCAAGAAACAAGGACATCACATGAGAACGGAAAAGGAAAGAAAAATTAAGACACACATACAGATGAACAACAAAAAACAATAAAAACCATGGGTGAGATCAGGTGCTCCGGTAGAGTAAGCATCTCTTGCTTCTTTTTAGACACCCGTGAATAACTACATTATTTCTTCATGTCATAACTGTCCACATGATATAGTGGGTAGTGTCTTTGCTTTGAGTCTAAAAGTTCTAGATTTCTGGACAGACCAACTGGATATAAATAATAGAATAGACAATTTATTTAGACTACACCGACATCTTTAAAATAATTTTGAAGGAAAAAAATACGTGAAATTAGTCTGCGATTTAGAGAAGAGAGGAAACAACGTGTTCATAAATTGATCATCAGTTCAAACAAACGAAGAAAAAAATAATAAATACATTAAAAATTTTAAAGAAATATTATAGAACAAAAAAAAAAAAACAAAACAAACAAAAAAAAAAAATAAATAACAAAACAATAGTAATAAAAATCAAAACAAACAAGCAAAACCAATAAAATTATACAAACGTTGCCTATGTGAAAAGATTTTCATATGTCGAAGTTCAGTTTTTGTTGTTTTAAGATACTGTGAAACTTGTTTTAAGAGACCACTCAAGAGAGGAGACAAAGTGGTCTTTAAAGACAGTCAGTCTCTTAATAAAGGTCAATTCCTAATAAACATGCTATGAAGTACTAATTCTAAGTCGTCTCTTAAAACAGATTGGCCTCTTAATACAGGTGGTCTCTCAAGCAGGTTTACTGTACTTTAATCAGAAATATTCTGAGATTCTTTATTCAAAAATAAATAAAATACCATTTCGATTGTCAGATAGGAGTTTCATTTATTAACAGAAAGAAAGAAAATAGAAAGATGTTTACAGATGCTACCAGACGGGAATTATGGTCGTATTGAAAATGCAAAAATTTGATGTTGAAATCCTTGTATTTCCATTTATGTGAAATGGAAAAAATATTTCAGTTGAATCAATGGACATTATATATGACCAACCTTCTTCATAATTTAGTCGATTGATGTGTAATTTCAGAGTAAAGATAATCAGAAATTTCTATTGGCTGTTCCTCATTGTAAACATCTTGTTGGTAAAAGTATTTGTTTGAATCAAGAAATAAATGAGTGTTTAGACATCAGAGAGTCCGAGTAATATCAAGAAATATTTATTGTAGATTCTGATCTTAAGTGGCAATTGCCACTGATTTTTGCGTTTTTTGCTTTTTTTCTCGTTAAAGAATAAGTAATATTTATTAAAAATTGATGAAAACATCATTTCTAAACATTTTATTTTGTCGTCCTTGGTGAGTAGGAAACAGAAGATGGGGCTAGTCATTTAAAGATTAATCATCGCCGAATTTCCGTTTCTACTCAAATTACAAATAAAAGACACCTTTTACCCCACCGCTGGCGTTTGCTAATGCCGGTACCAAGTCCGGCTGTCCCAAGTTCCTATCGTTTACGTTTGTCTTATTCGTATTTTTCTGCGTAGTTCCCTGACAGATTGTGGCATGTAATTGTAACTTTCAGCCATTGTAGATGTTTCCTGTTATTCATTTTTACATTAACAAAATAATTTACTATTAAATAAAGAATAGAGCAAAAATTATATAACCATATTTTATTCAAAAGGCTTGTTCATTCAACATTTCATCAAATATCATCAAATGAAAATTTATATTCCATGCAATGTCCGTACTTCGACCAACATCTTGAAAGATTCAATAAAAATTAAGATACAAATAACTAAATACCGAAGTTACTGTGAATTTAGCTTCTGCATATGCGCATTTCGACAACTTATGTCTCTTCAGTGCAGATAAAATCTAAACGTTTGGAAATTTATGTATTGGTCCTATCTCAACTCTCTTCTCCAAAATAATCAATGAAACCCCCATGGAATTTGATGCATAGGTATGTAGAATCAAACATGAGATTTGTGTGGTGTTCATATGCCGGAATTCCCTTTCTATTTTATCTTTGTTTGAAACTTTGTCTATTCTAGCAAGGCAGACTTTTATACCACTATCGGCAAAGTGCAAATCAATGAGATCATTATCAAAGTGGAAACGATGTATGCGACTATTGAGAAGTAATTATTACTTTTAAAAATTATATTGATTCAATTGTTATATGCAGAAAATAAATTATCAGTAATTTTGTTATTTATACAAATTATTGTAGTGTTGGACTTGGCTCCTGACACTTTTAATTAAGAAATAGATTATTGCAGGTGGGCTTTATGCGAATACGAACATAGTCAGACCTTTTATTTGTCAATATTTTATAACGAGCGATAGCAAGTTAAGACAAACATAAAGTCTGACCATGTTCTAATTCGCTAGAGCCCAGTTGCAATAATCTATTTCGATTCTTATATATTTTACAAGCGTTTTAAACATTCGAAGCGGCTCTTAGAGGGCAATATTGGGTTTGACACAAGAAATAAACTATGTCTTAATAACTGCACACAAAAACACATAAATCGACATAGAGAAATATATATTCGTTATTTTACTAGTTTAAGTTGCACATAAGCTAATGAATTAATACAAAAAATATGTTATTCAAAAATATAAAATATAGATTTTTTAAAATCGAAGCGGGTATAAGTTTCAGCTAGTTGCATTTCTGATTTATTTCACTACTTAGTTATGATATATTTGAAGCAACAAAAAAGGGATACATGCATAAAAAATTAAAGATTTTATATTTAAATTGTAGAGCATGCTATAGAACATGAATAAGATTTCATAACAAGAAGACGCTCGTTGCTAAGTTATGGTTACGCAATTTCAATCCTGAGTCTTAATTTTAGTAACTGTTGTTATTTCTGTTATTCTCATTATTTGATTCAGTGTTTTGGATGATTCATTATTTAAAACTTTATTTTGCACAAAATATGCAGTTAATGAATATTGAGTCAATAAAGTATAAACTTGTACACTACGAATTTCCTTTTGTTAAAATTTTACGCGTATGCTAAAAAATATTATTGGAATACCAAAGCCTATAAAAGCGTCATATTAGAATCGTCATTTTTTTTATTATCCCAATTTACACATGAAATGTAAATTTTGTCAGGCAACGGATGACAGTGATTGTAAGACAATTTTAATTGCCAATTTAATTAATATTTGATGACAAAGGGTTGTTCGCCAATTAGCAAAGAATTCCCCTCAAACATGTGCTAGAGGCCGTCTTGAACTTCCTATGAGGTATGGGCAAATCAAAACTCATTGATTAAGGCCTCATGGTGACTTCAAGATAAAGAACAACAATAAAAGCGTTGTTCCTTTTTTACCATGTATTTGTAGAGACTTTGTCTAATGTGTATTTACTCCATATCCTTTCATTCACCATTTACAATGCACAACATGTTAATACACAGGACGCAGAAAAAACATTTGCAAAACCACGGGTGAGGAATCAATATGGTTTAAACATATAGCCTTGAAGTTTAGCAAAATTCGGCATGAAAAAAATTCTCTTGGAACTCAAAAGAGATGTTAAGTTTATATTTCTTCATATTCAATAGGAAAAAAGAAGGAAAACGGGGAATGTGTCAAAGAGACAACGAACCAAAGGGGTGTAATAACAAAGCCACAATTAGATCTTCAATGAACGTTGGGGAAACCCCACAACCAACGGCAGGTCGGAGTCTGTCCCTAAATAAAGAGTAACCAAGTTCATCGAAATAAACATCATCCTAGACTCCTATAGACATAAAGTAAACTAACTAGAAAACAGACAAGACACACAAAGGCTTAATAAATTTCCTGACTTAGGACAGGCGCAAACCTGCTGCGGCGGGGTTAAACTAGTTTTATTGGATCCAAACCTTCCCCTATAGGCATTGTGATAAATAAAAAACAATCGTTACAACAGTAAAATTCAGTTATCAACAGGACTGAGTCAATTGTGAAAATTGAAACTGAAAGACATAAACATGAAATCACAAGAGACTATTATCAGTTAACTGACATGCCAGCTCCAGACCCATTACCAATTGACAAATTAATTATGTACCCTCAGTATACAGCTCCACCAAAATCCCTTCCCATGAGGAGTTTAGCAT
Source organism: Modiolus philippinarum (assembly GCA_002080025.1). Lineage (NCBI taxonomy): Eukaryota > Metazoa > Mollusca > Bivalvia > Mytilida > Modiolidae > Modiolus > Modiolus philippinarum. The sequence continues at coordinate 291,458 of MJUU01028540.1, forward strand.
ATTTAACATTTTTTTCAAAGTGTAGATATATGTGGGAAGAAATGCATAGACAAGATATCAGTATGGCAGTAATTTTTATCATAAGTAAAACATAGCGCTTAAGATAAGTACAAGCAGCAAAATATGGAAGTTACTGAAAATTTGTTTTCTGTATATGACCATTTTTCTTCAATGCAGATAATTCTGAACATTTGGAAGACCATAAGCTCAAAAAATGTTTAAAACCTTATAGAGAAAAAATAACCCAAATGATATCTAAATGGATAATAGAACTTGAGAGTTTCTGGGCAAGGTCATATTATGAGGATGTTAAGCTCAGTCATACTAGGAATGTCATGCCGACAACATGTACAAGTAGATTTATTTTCGTTTCCCACAAACTTGTTTTTCGTCTTCAGCCAATCCTGTTTAGAATAGGAAGCATCTAAAAGTTATTCTGTATCTCTTCGAGTATATTAAATTACAAAATCCTACAATAGGAGATGACTGCAAAGTTTGATATACGATTCAACTCAAGACCGAAAAACGATGTAATTCGCGCATTCGTGAATTACTGCGTTATCCGATCATTCGTTGAATGTTTTGCAACATCTCAGATTAGTTATAGTATGAATAATCTTGTACTTATTTCTTCAAATATATCTCTCATTTAGAATAGACAAATTTATTTATGTTTATTACAGCCTGTAGCTATGTATGTTATTATCTTGAATATTATACTTTATTTTGATATGTTTATGCCAGTAAACAATTTAATTATAAAAAGTTTCTGTCATCAGAAAATATAGTTGAATACTTGACCCTATGAAATCACGTTCAACAATATTTTCAGAAACTTAGTAACAACCTTGGATGTTCATAAAAAAAGTATCTTACAGGCTTGTACCTCATCCAAGATAGCCTTGAATTGGAACATCAGAAGATTTAAAATTGGACCCTTCAAATATTTTACAACAGGCTATGGAGTTAATGAATATTTGACAATAACGCATATGTTATCTACAATAGCAATTTATTTTAAATAGCTGTATGACCATTTCGAAAATTAATTCCTTATTAGCAGCACTAGAACCCAAAACACATTCATAGATCTCAAAAACTATCAGTCGTATTTGAAATAAAGTAAAGTCACACTGGTATTTAAACGGTATTTAAACGGTACCAAATACAAGATGGCTACCAGAGGTGAATTGGTTTAATGTTTGGCTTATTGAGAATTTATTCAAAGATTTTCTCAAAACTATTATTCCAGTTTGATTAAAACAACCAAGTGGACTTTGAGTGGTTTCTTAGAAAGTATTCTGCAGGTCAGTACCTTATCCAGATTGCTGTTAGCGGGAAAGATAGTTTAGCTTTGGAGCATAAAAACGTATTTGAAATAAAGTAAAGTCACACTGGTATTTAAACGGTCCCTCTAAAAGGTATCCAGCAGGTCCCTTTCTCGTCCAAGATTGTCGCTAGCTAGGGACATAGTTAAACATTGGAGCCTGCTTACTTTCACAGATCATCTAAAATGTACTATTACAATGACTAAGTCACAAGATCTGGAGATGGTCTCGACCAAAAATGTTTCAAGCAGTTCTTTGCCTTATCAAAGATGGCTGTCAAGTCCCCGAGGGTATTCACCAGCCCAGTAGTCAGTACTTTGGTGCTGACCCGAAAGCCGATTGTATTTCGAACCTTGCAATATCTAAAATTTTGTAAATTTTTTTGAAAACTAAGGAGTATCTCCCTCATGCAAAGCTCTGTCCTTAGCTGATGTTGGCTTTACTTTAAGTTCATATTGGGCATTTGTTCTCTATCAGTTTTTTTTAACATATTTGATTTTATTGTCTTCCAAACGTTTAGATTTTATCTGCACTGAAGAGACATAAGTTGTCGAAATGCGCATATGCAGAATTTAAATTTACAGTAACTTCGGTATTTAGTTATTTGGCACTATGTCTTAAAACTGGACCTAAAAGAGACACAAAAAATGAAATTTATCTCTGAAACCATTTATCAAATTAGGACCAAACTTCATCACAACAGTGCTTTGGTGGTCCCATTTACATTTGTATCTGACAAAACAAATGACGGATATGGAGTAAATGCAAAACAACGGCAGTAGAACACCGAAGGAACAAAGGAGTGAAATTCACAAAAATCGAAGTCCAAAGGCACGGCCAAGACGAGAACACAGAAAACAACGACGCCAGACACAAAACAACGACGCCAGACAGACACAAAGCACAGAAACAGAAATCACAACACTAAAAAAAGCACTCACAGTGTGAACTCCGATGAGAGTGACATCAGGTGCTCCGGAAGGGTAAGCATGTCCTGCTCCGTTAATAGCACCCGTCACACTGTGAGTGGGCCAATCCAGGAAATGTCAAAGCCGGCAGTCAAATCAGGGAAGACGCGAATCCAGCCGAAAACGCCCACTCCCACCCGGGATACCGACACGCCACACCCCCCGATGATGCCACGGCGACGGTTTATTTATTTTCAAACCAGACCCTAAATAAGAGACACGGTTTGTTGCATTTAAACAGTTCTTTCAAATAAAACAAACAGAATCCAGCTTTCTGTAAAGATGTAAAAGTTATTTTCATTTTAAAAATATTTCATCAAAAACGCTAGTTTTTGCCAAATATGGAAATTTTTACATTAATACCTAAAACGAATACTCTTTAAATGAGCATCGAAAGACAATTTAGCCATTTCCCCTTCGTTTAATACCTCATCTGTTATTGTATCTTTAAAATAACAAAGTTATAGTCATTCAAAATTAGGGGCTGACAATTCTCTTCCGAAGACTGTTTTGCTACCTTAAATTGTGCTGATGATACGTGTGAACATTAAGCATGTGATGTTACTATTTAATTTTTCGGTAGATATCCAAAGCCCAATTTTTTGGCAAAAAAGTGTAAGTGTTTAGCCAATTGGTTGAAAAAAACTGTGTACCTTTTATAACAAAAAAGAGCATATCTTCAATATAACTAAATACCGAAGTTACTGTGAATTTAATTTCTGCATAGGCGCATTTCGACAACTTATTTCTCTTCAGTGCAGATAAAATCTAAACGTTTGGAAGACCATATACTCAAAGATATGTAAAAACTGATAGAGAACAAATAGCCAATATGATCTAAATATAAAGCCAAAATCAGCTAAGGACAGAGCTTTGCATGAGGGAGATACTCCTTAGTTTTCAACAAAATTTACAAAAAATTAGATATTGTAAGGTTCCAAATATAATCGGCTTTCGGGTCAGCACCGAAGTACTGACTACTGGGCTGGTGAATACCCTCGGGGAGTAACAGTCCACCAGCAGTTGCATCGACCCAGTGGTTACAAATAACTAAATACCGAAGTTACTGTGAATTTAATTTCTGCATATGCACATTTCGACAACTTATGTCTCTTCAGTGCAGCTAAGATCTAAGCGTTTGGAAGACCATATACTCAGAGATATGTTAAAACTGATAGAGAACAAATAGCCAATATGATCTAACTAAATACCGAAGTTACTGTGAATTTAATTTCTGCATATGCGTATGTGTATGTACAACTGATCTGCATAAATTGAACTCTACCAAAAACTATATAAAATTTCCAAAGACAAACTATGCAACCCTGAAGATAAACGGAAACAAGAGGAACAATATGCCCCCGACTATTCATCAATTGGAAATAAAGCCAATCTTGATAGAATTAATGCAATCCTACTCAACTGAAATGTGTTATACAGCCAATTGCGTGGTAATAGCTTTTTGGAGAGATTGAGATCTCGGGACTGACTCTGTGTACCTCATTTGTACTTTATTACTTTAAATCTTACCTCTACGTATAGATACATTTTGAGCGATCGTACACTAGAAAAAGTTTAAGAAACCCTTATCTTGATGTTATATAGTGAAGACTTTAAGTGGACCACACATATATCTAAGATCTGTAATCGAGCGAATAGTATAATCGGCTTTGTGCAAGGAAACCATAAGCGTAGTTGCATTTCTTTTAAAGGAACTGCTTATATTTCATTATTTTTTTCCATCTTGGACTACTCATTTTCCATTTGGGATCCGCACTTACAAAAGGATATAAACCAACTAGCAAGTGTTTAGCTTCGTGCTGCCAGATTTATTAAAAATGATTATAGACATCAAAATAGTGTCACAGACATGATGAATAGTCTTGGCTGGAAACCACTTGCGGACCGTAGTAGACAACAACGTTTTGTGTTTCTTTTTAAGATTATCCTCGACCTGATGGCGCTACCCACTGTTACCTTAGATTTGAGCTATAACACTCGTGTTCAACATAGAGCAAAATCTATATCTCTGAAACTAGTGACCTGTCAGACTGACATTTTCAAAAACTTATAAACTTATTTATACCAAAACCTAGAAAGGATTTGAATTCGTTACCCGAAAATTGTGTTAATGCTAAAACCATTCTGGATTTTAAATGTTTTTGTAGATGCTGCTCAGCGCGACTATTCATCATAAGCGCACTCTCTTTTTCCTGGAAGATTCGTACTCAGTAGTGAGACACTTTCCAGTACCTATACAGATACAGATACCAAAATTGAATTCAAATGAATCATGCTGTCATAAGAACATACAGTTTTTAACTCTGTTTGTCGTTTTCAGATCAAGTCAAAATGAACATAGAATAAGATGATTTCATGCGCAGTAAAGTAGAATGCAGTTTTTAGGCGTAACAGTATACGTAAAACTTATTGTATTGACTATATCTGATTGTTTTCAGACACATTTTTCTATAGTAACATGCAATACAGACTATACACATGTACGCGCCTGTCAAACATCTGTGTTGCACATAAACATTTTTTTCTTGAATATTTTTTTTTCTGAAATGAATTTCGCTTAATCGTAAGTTTGCATTTCATACGTTATTCATTTTTTAATATTTTAATGACATTGAAAAATCAGATGGTATTAACAATGAAGGGATATGCAGTAAAGGCAGATTATTCAAGGTCTCTACAAATACATGGTAGAACAAAGCAATAGAACTACGCTTTTATTGTTGTTCTTCATCTAGAAGCCACAACGAGGCCTCCAACAATGAGCTTTGCTAATACCTAATAGTGAGTTCAAGACGCCCTAGCACCGGTTTGAGCGGAATTCCTTTCTAAATATAGGAAAAATGAAAGGATATGGAGTGAATGTACATGTGACAAAAACGCACACGATACATAGAAAACTCCAGTTTATCAAGGACAGGGCTTTTATTCCTGTCTTCATCTTGATGTCGCCTGAGGGTCTTCAACTAGAGATGAACAATAGATACATACATCAGTATTGATGTATATGGTACTGTGGGTGAGGTTACCTGAAATACTTATAAATGAGGAAAATAACAAAATTATCGAACATAATTGTTGGAGTATAAATATAAAGGGAAAAAAGACAACCGGAAAAACTGTTAACTGCATAGGGTATGACTTTTTACTGGCATTTCAAAATGATCAGTAGTATGGCGGTTATAAAACAAGAATACTGTCAGTCATGTATAGGCTGAAATCATAGCGTCATTAAAATTATTATATTTCACATGAATTTCCGTAATTTTGATTTGTAAACCGTGAGGGTGGTTTTTTGGTGTACAACCCCTCTTTTGAGTAAACCACCCTTCTGTCGAGTATACCCCCGCTAAAATTGTACAGTGACGTAATTGGCATTACTTGAGAAGTATTACTGTCACGATGTTTAGAATAATATAATGCATGCCGCCTTTTATTTCGGATGGTATACTTGATAACCACACTCAGAAAAGAATACCACCATCGACTATCGTCTCGGGTGATATACTTCCTTCGTGTGGTATTCTAGTATACCAACCTCAATAACAGGCAGTATGTGTATAATAACGCATACCTGTTGAACCATTATAACACATACCTAAAGACTAAGCAAATAATACAAAGTATATACGTAACATAAAATACAATTTATGCAGAAAGGCGTCAACTAATTATGGAGGAGTTAGATTCTTATGAAAGTGATATTACGTAATTTTTTTTTTAAATATCATTTAGTATAATTCCTATTTAATCGTTGAAAACAAAACGCATATTTGGCTATCAAAAATTTAATCTGATTAACAGAGAATAAATCAGTCAAATCAAATGAAGAGTTCTCTAATACATGTGACATTTGATTGGTTTAAACAAATCTTATAGAGTCATAAGAACTACATGTACATTTAAATATACCAAAGTGCATTTCTATTGCATGTCTGACGTAACTGATTATCATGGAATTGCTTAGTTGAAGAACACTGTTTTTATTGAAAGACAGTTTCCTCTGGTGAGTAGTTTTGGACTCGATGCTGAAAAGTCATTAAGATTTACAAGATTTGTTAGTGTTCCATAAGAGTTTAAAAGCGATGATTTTTGAAAAGATTTTCACATTTACATCATCTTTGATGTAATGGTTTTAACCTACACATTAAAAAAAATGATTTAATGTTGTTAGAGTAAGGCCAATGGATTGTACCTCTAAGCAACATTTAATAAAACCGGGAAGTTTATGTTCAGCTCTTTATAGGTTCTGTTGCAATTCCATTATCTCTTTTCTATCACGTGTTCGTATCTTTTGTTTACAAATTGTCAATTCATCACGTTCCATTGTTTTCCGTGTGACCCCGTTCTGAATTGTTTATATATTGAACACTCTGATTACGTTAAATTAAATATAAACAGCTGTTTCAAGGAGTTATTTACATACGGTCATTTTTTCCTTAAGTATAAGAAAGGTTATCACATCTCAAACTCTTAAGAGCTATATATTTATATATCATTGGTATATCCTTAGCACAAAGTTTGTGTAAGTGAATTAGATGAAGTCTCAAGAAACAAGAGGTAGGGATGATATTCGGTTTTAACATAAATTCTAATGAGGTGATTGGTATTTTTTTTTAAATATACAATTGAAGAACACTGTTTTGACATTTCAAACTTGAGGATTTTATTGAACTGATGAAATCTAAAAATGCTGTATTTTTCATTCTCCATGTGAATTTGTTCTGTTCAAGCTACATGTATAACAACTTCAACAATCACCAAACTTTCTCAGAAAGGTCAAAACATCCAAGGCTGAAACTGAAGCTTTCAATTAACCAAAATAATTGCCTCCGGAACACATTAAGTTTTAAAACATGATATGTCATTCAGAAAATAGCGATAGATCGTATAACTAAATTTATATATTATCAAATATTTTTATTCTACTTCAAATTACCGACCCAATACCGGCTCCTGAGATTGAAGCTAGGCCTATATTACGAATCCATTTCTTCAGTACTCGAAACCGTTCAAGCGAAGGGACAGTAAAGTGCTACAACCAGTTCGTATGATTTGTGTAAGCATTCATTCACATGCACTATGCATTCTATACCCGATTTATAATATTTTTTCTTACGTCCATTTTCTATACACGCCATGGGTCAAGCAGAGATGTTATGAAATGCTGACCACGTGACATATTGTAATGACTGGAATTGGATAAAATGGAAATCATATTTGTCGACATTTTTTTCAAATATAAATTGCACCAATCGATAAAAATGCTAAATGGAAGCACGATAATTTGAAGAAAACTGCACATTAATTAAGAAAAATATTTTTCCAGCAACACTTGTTGATCTCTATGAACGACGAAATATGTACATAGGGTTCTCTGTGTTAAATTTTGAGGTCCATGACGGGGATATTTTGCACCACTAACAAAGAAAATTGGTATAAAAGAGATTACAATTGAAGAACACTGTTTTGGCATTTCAAACTTGAGGATTTTATTGAACTGATGAAATATAAAAATTCTGTATTTTTCATTTTCCATGTGAATTTGTTGAAATTTTCATTGATGAAATCTAAAAATGCTATATTTTTCATGTGAATTTGTTCTGTTCTAGCTAAAACAACTTCAACACCATTTAAATATTATCAAATAGTTTTATTCTACTTCTAGTAGTCATATTTTCCATTTAATGGCAAAGTTGGAATTTAAAACATTTATTTTCACTGGAAACAAAATTAATTATTATTTTACCAAATCGTCCAAGACTCTCTTAAGCTTCTGAAAATCAAATGCAAATCATTCCCTTATATCTGTCCTGTCACAAAGTTTGACTAATAACGATTATTACAGCAGACTAAATGATAAAAATCTTGAGCAAGATTTTTTTTAGTAATTGATAAAACTTCCTATGATACAAAATGTATCAGTAGTTGAGATATAGGCCAACTGAAAAGAGTTTCCTTTAGATTCTGTGTACATTTTGCAAAAATCCAGAGATCGACGTCAATATAAATTATTCAGTTTGTAGAATGTACCAGGAACATAAACTATTAGGTATATCAGTATAATGAAAGTCATTGTTTAATTTGTCACTATTATTAATTACGTAATTATGACATTTTATGTCCTAATTTCGGCATAGTATATCGAAACAACGACATATACATGTACGTAGTATGTCGAAATTAAGACATAACTACATTTTTGTCTTAATAACGACTTAACTATGGTGTTAATCAAAGATGGCTTTTTATGTCGTTCTTGCGATATACTATGTCGAAATTACGACATATATATATATGTCAGAAATGTGAAGTAACGAGGTAATATAACATAATATTTTTCTTAAAATAAAACTTGTCGGCTTCCGTATATTGACCAACCAATACTGAAATCGTAATGAAGAAAATGAAAACCCACATGAAAAAGACATTTAAGATGAAGGACAGTTCATTTGTTTGGTTCTACCTGTATTTGTAGAGATTTGTTAACGACATATTTTTGTTCAAATAACACTTATTGGCTTCCGTATACTTACAAACCAATATTGAAATCGTAGGGGAAAATGACAAACCACATAAAAAAGAAATTTAAGATGAAGAACAGTTCCTTTGCTTGGTTCTACCATGTATTTGTAGAGAGATTTTCTCATTTAGCCCAAACATTACTAATTTTGCTCCATAAATACAAAAATGGTTTTCAAAAATACTTGGCAATCTGAAAAACAACACACAGAAGCTGATAAAAATTCTCAATGTTTTGAATAAAAAATGAAACGAAATGGAGCAAATGTGCACGAGACAAAGTCTTTACAGATTCATGGTAGAATCAAGAACTGGAACAACGCTTTGCCCATTGCTCATTGTTTAAAGCCTTATGGTGACTTCAAGATGAACAACAATAAAATCATTGGTCCAAATAACAAAATACCGAGGTTATTGTGAATTTAGGTGCATGGTTTTACAATATATTTATGGATACTATGTCAATGTATATAGATTTTTAATTTATTTAGAAAGAACTTCCATGACAACAAATGCAACATCTCAAAATTAAGCAATGTTCTTGCAAATCGCAGAGTTAATTAACTTGTGCTCTGCTTAGTATAAAAATCCAAAGTGTACACATTTGTTTGACTTGTCCTCCATAAGTAATGTCTATTCTTTTTTTTTAAGTTATAGGTTCAGAAAAAGTGCTTATATATTAAAAAATGATTCGAAGAAAATGTTCATGGACAGTACTTATGATATCAACTTTTCTAACATTTGTCATCGTTGTACAATTCCGACATTCTCACCTTTTATCAATACGTTCAACCATTACGAAAGCGATGAAAATTCCAAAAGTCAATTTATATTCCGAAAATAAAGCTGCTCATGCAGCTTCTGTGCTAAATGGGAAGAGATACTTTTTCAACTGTTCTAATATAGATACAATTCAAGTCATCAAAACTGATGTCGGAGGTGGACGCTCAAAAACTGTTGACATTGGGATCTTTAATAATAAGAATGTTGTTATTAAACGATTGTCCCTTTCGAAAGGAAGAGGGTTAACTCCGACGTATAGAGAATTGCTGTTTATTAAAGAAATTCTCATACGTGACCAACTTGATCATCCATCACTTATTAAGATGCTTGGATACTGCGTGCGAAGTTTGCAAGAAAACAGTTACAAGAAATTTCCAAGAACAGGCGATATCACAGCTGTGTACGAATTCGGCAAAGAATTCAACATAACTTCGTTGACTATGTCATCCTTTAACAGAGTAAGACATGCTATAAATCTGGTTGATTTATTACAATACTTTGAAAAGTCGCCATTGGGGTCATTAATTATGGGTGACATCAAGGATCGTCATTTTCTGATGGTTGATGGCGTTATAAAACTTATTGATTTTGACTACGTTCACAATATAGAAGCGCCATGTAATGTTTCAAAACAATGTGGATTTAATCTCAAATGTTCTAATCAATCTAAAATAGACATACTTGCAATAAAGAAAGGTTGCGTTTCAACGAAAAACTGCTTCACGGGAATCTGTACTGGATATAATGCAGCATATAATTTTGGCCAAATGAACAAAGTATTTTTACGTTACTTGCTCAACCCTGCAGAATATCCGTTAAGTTTGGAGGGTCATGTGGGTAATATTTACCATAAACTTAAATATGGTCATACAAATGCCTCGTCTTTAAGTTACGACCTTAAGTCGTTAATGAATACTGTTGCTCATGTAAATAGTACTTATGTATTATAAAACGTTAAGTGTATCGACAAAAAACAAAAGTGAAAATCGCTCATCGCAGGATAAATAAAATCAAATGATTAGAATATATCGAAAATAGATTTTATAATGAATAGTTAATAATTCATTTAAAAATCTGTATCACATGCCGTATCAACTTGAGTACCGAATATCCACCATAGTGGTGGAGTCTTGAGGCGTGAATAGCGCCAACATTTATTTGAACAACTAAAATTGTAATCTTTTTCTAACTTCAATTTTATTTTATCTGCACTGATTGGACATGTCGGAAAAATGATCCGATATAACTAGTCCAGTAGTCGAGCAAATCAGTTCTTGCCTGAATAACCAATGATATCTTGAATGGTACACATAAACTCGTTTAAACCTACCGGTGGCTTTTACTAGTGCCGGTGTTACATACTAGTCTTACCCCTCGGAATAATGAGTTTATATTAGATTTCCCCCGGAAAATCTAGTATATACTGGATTTTCCCCCGGGGAAAAATGAGTATATACTGAGGTTTCCCCCTACGGAAAATCTGGTATTTGTATACACACTAGTTTTCCCCCATACTAGAACTTCCCCTTTATGAGGAGGAACTTTGCAAATTGCAGTTAAGGTAACGACGACGACTTCATCTGTCATCTAATAAGGAAACACTTCAAAGAAAGTAAGATACATATAACATGTAGTAGAGAACAAGTTTACTTAATTGGTCAAAATGATTAGCAAAGAAAGCATATTTAAGACTACAAAAACTGTGAGCAAAGTTCACTAATGTACAAATGTATAGCCCCTCGCACCCTCATTTTACTCAAGAAAAAAATTCAACAGCAAAAATAAAAAAAGAAAAAAAAGAAAAAAAAATCAAGTCATATCAAATTTTTAAATTGCTGGCGCTCAATGGTAATATCCACCGAACATTCTGTGAAAGTTTCATAGAATTTTACCAAGTGGTCTAGGAGGAGTTGTATGCCTATTGCGGACGGAATAGCGAACGGACAGACGAACAGACGAACGGACAAACTGCCACCATGATCACTATATACCGCCCGCTAAAGCGGGGGGTATAACAAGAGGACATACAAAAATGTATATACTTCTGAAAATCAGCCCAACAGAATCTGATCTGTAAATAAATATGAATGTGGTGTAAGGTCGAACAGAAAATGTTTTCTGTACCAAGTATTTATATCAGCTGCATCAAAAAAAATATCAATGTACTTAGAATCGTGTTCATCTCCGCCGGATTTGAGAATGTTTGTTTTTGCAGGTTTAAAAAACAATTAAATTTAAGGATATATTGTAAGAACCGAAACGGAGTGTTAGAATTGGAGCACGAAATCGCATCCCCAACTGGGGGATTTAGTAAGAAATCGAAATCACCCCCAAAACAGGTCCCACTATTCATATCGTTACATGGAGGTAATAACAAATTACCCAATAGAGTTGAGTTGTCAAGAGCCGAAGTCCATGAGACAAAAAGAAAAATCAGGTGGAACCTCTTACCTCTTAAGATTTTAACATTGGGCCCTTATATATATTTTCACAGGATTGAGAAAAAGCGTCAAAATTTGAGAAATGTGAAAATTTTAAACTTTTTTTTAGTCAAGGGAAAAGTTTGGTTGAATTTGCTTATGTGGTTTCAGAGGAGAAGATGAAAATGTGATTTTATCCATAGGTCCAACGTTAAACCTTAGTTCTGGGCTAGCGGCCATGTTTTTAACGGATCAGAACGAAATGAGCAATCTTTGTAAAGGACCTTCGACACATCCTTCCTGTAAAGTTTTGTTGAATTTGCCTCCGTTGTTTCAGAGGAGAAGATAAAAATGTGATTTTCCAATAAGGTCCAATGTTAAACTAAGTTCCATGCTGGCAGCCATGTCTTTTATCAGATCCAAACAAAATGAGCATTCTTTGTAAAGGACGTTTAGTACTTAATTCCTGTAAAGTTTGGTTGAATTTGCTTCCGCAGTCCCAGGGGAGAAGATGAAAATGTGATTTTTCCCATAGGGTCCAATGTTAAACCTAAGTTCCCCGCTGGCGACCATGATTTTATCCGATCAGAACGAAATGTGCAATCTGTGTAAAGGGCCTTCCATACATCATTTCTGTACAGTTTGGATGAATTTGCTTCAACGTTTTCAGAGAAGAAGATGAAAACATGATTTTCCCATAAGGTCCGATGTAAAACTATATTCCATGCTGGCGGCCATGTTTTTAATCGGTTTGAAACGAATTGAGCAATCTTCCTGAAGGACGTCAAGTACTTCATCCCTGTAAAGTTTGGTTGAATTTGCTTCTGTGGTTTAAGAGGAGAAGATGAAATGTTATTTTTCCCATAGGGTCGAATGTTAAACCCAAGTTCCGCGCTGGCGGCCATGTTTTTTATCGGATCAGAACGAAATGAGCAATCTCAGTAAAGGACATTTCGTACATTATTCCTATAAAGTTTGGTTGAATTTGCTTCAGTGGTTTCAGAGTCGAAGAGGAAAATGTGATTTTTCCATAGGGTCCGAGATAAAAAACTAAGTCCCGTACTGGCGGCCATGTTTTTTATCGGATCCAATGAAATGAGCAATCTTTGTAAAGGACCCTCCATACACCATTCATGTAAAGTGTGGTTGAATTTGCTTCAGTGGTTTCAGAGGAGAAGATGAAAATGTGAAAAGTTAACGGACGGACGTCGGACGACGGACGCCAAGTGATGGCGATAGCTCACACTGACCCTTCGGGTAATGTGAGCTAATAAAAAATTGGGGTCCATAACCAAAATTCTTTCAGCCATTGAACTGAAGGAAACCAGAGGAGTTCCGAATTATGACACAAATTCAAAAATTGGTTTCCTTGGATACTTTATTGTAAGAGGTCAAGGTTAACCTAGAGGTCGACCTCTTTACTTGTATGTGGAGTTTGTTGACACTGACAGGTAGGTCTTTGAAGCTTGTTTTGTCTTATATGCAACCGTATGATTCCGTGGTAACGGTCAGCTAAGGAGGATGTCAGACAAAATTAATAATATTTTTACCTTACAATATCAATTTTTTTTGTAAATTTAATTGAAAACTAAGGAGTATATTCCGCATGAAAAGTCTTGTCCTAAGCTGATTTTGACTTTACAAAACAAATGTAGATCATATTGGTTATTTGTTCTCTATCAGTATTGAAACATCTTTGAGTTTATGGCCTTCCATACGTTTAGATTTTATCTGCACCGAAGAGACATAAGTTGTCGAAATGCGCGCATATGCAGAAGTTAAATTCACATTAATTTCGGTATTTAATCTATAATTGATACCATAAAACGATAAGGGAGTATATTGATTTAAAGAGAATATATGTTATCGACCTTGTTTTTGCGATAGTATGTTTATGAAATCTTGGAAAATACCTGTATGGCTTTTCACATACCATCACATGGAAAATGTAGGTCAACTTCTACATTAACAGAAAATCAAAATTCTGCTGCGACTTCTATTGGCATTTCAAGACCTTCTGATGAATGAAATTAGGGGTAGGTTTTGTTTTTCAGTTTTATCTTGATATCACATACCAGTACAGGAGTATTAAAGGAAAGTATAATAGTTTCAAATTTCATAAATTGATAAATTAATTGATTAGAGCTCAACATCCAGTGAGCAATTTTCCAGCTATATCAGAACAAGTTAATCAATTGCAGCTGGAAAGGGGAGAAATGAGTAGATACAGGAAGCTTGGCCTCCGATTCGACCCCTCTGAAGCCTGCTTTAAATATAGAAAGGGTTGTTATACTACATGGAGCGTGGCGTTTCTTCAAACATTTTAGCTACAATGGTTTTCGTTCAGGTTTTCCATATTGTAACCTTACTACCCACAAAGACATCACCACCTAGGGATCGCCTATCAGTTCTGTAGCCGGAGCTCCTGAAAGCCAATTAAAGTAATTGTTTTCAACCTAATGGCATACATTTGTAGGTACCAAGAAGAAGAATATGCACTTTTCAGTCTCCGGGTTTAAACGTCAAAAAGAGAAGATTGTTCCCTAATACATGTAATTTATTTGCTATAAACAATGGGAAAATTCTGGTGGATGGACCACTGACAATCAAATAACCACGTAAAACTGTTGGATGAATAGATATTGCATAAAACTGCAAACATGTTTCCAATAATGATTTTGCTTATGTACAATACAATTGCATCAAAAATCAAACCAGTTAAGATAAAAAAGAAACTTTACGTTCAACTGAAATTTAATTGAAATATAGTCAATTTATCTCCCTTTGTAATGCAACACAACTTATTTGTTCTTCTTAACAGAAAGATATTAAAGTTTATTGACATATACTGTATTGCACATAAAATGACAATTGTACTGATTTTGTGCATACATGTAGATTATATCACCTGTGTTACTAATAAATATTTTAATTGCATTGCGGATATAATGACAACTAGTATTTTATAGCAAATTACCACTTTTTAACAATAAATTCGAATGACTTTTGTCCGTAGGCAAAAATGAATTTATCCTTAGGGTATTCACCAGTGTTGTAGTTAGTACTTATGTGCTAGCCCGAAAACTGAGTTATTTGGAACTTAACAATATCTAAATTTTTGTCAATATTGTTCATCAAGTAAGAAGATCTCGTGCAGAGCTTTTTCCCCTTAAGGGGGTAGACCTGGGATAGGAGGAGATAACTCTGTTTTTTACTTTTTTATTACTTACACAAACAAATAAAATCATTACAATAGGTATTATCAAAATTTTTAAATTGTAAAAATGTTTTCCACACAGCAAATAAAGATTAATGTTGTCATGAAAATACCCAACATTCAGTTATTCATAATGAGTGCACTTTACTCTACATTTTTTCAATGCTTACCAAAGATAATGAAAATATGTGAAAGTAGGATTTCTTCAAAGGGGGGTAATTAATAGCACAGATTCAGTGATTTTATTGATTTTTGCCCACTTTATTCTAAATTAAGAAAAAAATGGGACAGCAGATTTTTCGAAAATTTCAATACATCTTACATATACTAGTTTTCTTTCTATTCTCAGTTTTTGATGAAAATTAAACGAAAGAATTTTGCATTTGAAATAATTGTAGATCAAATACAAATTTAAGTAGAGCCAATTTTATACACCACAATCAAGTCCTGAACGGACCAAATAATATGAGGGAACAGGGTATGTTTGATGACCACTAAACATAAAACGAGATGGTAAAAATTGTTGAAAATTGCTGAAAGTGGACATGAACATGTGTAGTTTTAATCCTGAAAATATTAAGAAATTTTAACGGAGTGGAAAATTCTAAGCTTCCCCAGGTCTACTCCTTTAAATTAACTGATTTTGGCTTTGCATTTATGTATATCAGGTGTGGAAATCGCCATCTGCACAAACTACACTGTAAAATGGTGTTTAGTTTAAAACACAATCCTATGATTAGTTATTAGGTGTTTAGGCCTAATCATGTTAAGACTCATTGTAGTTTGATTGAACTTTTGTTTATTTAGGATTTGGGAGCAATTTTTATTAAAAAATATCATTTTCTTCAGTTCTGTTCCATTCCAGGAAGTTGCCGAAACTCCAATCCACAAGGACAGTTTCCACCACCTAAATAGACATAAAGATATCCATGCTAAACTAGTATTCGGCTCCTTCATTTACAAAAATGCTTGTAGTATTAAATAAATTTCATATATTAGGAAACATTCTTTCATACTTTTCCTAGAAATCAAAAGTAGTTAAATTTACATGAGAATATGAGAGGTCATTGTCAAAAATAAAAAAATGCAAAATATTTAAAAATCAAGTGCAAAGTATTTAAATAAATAAAAAAGAATTAAATCAATAGGTATCAAACATAGTAATCATCAAATAGTACCAAATACATACCTTTAAAACAAAATTTATCTGTTATAAAGCAGTATCTCCTCAACGAAAGTAGCTAGGTCGATGTTTCCATTTTCAAAATCAAACAAAGGAAGACCACAGCGCCTTCTACACGAACAACAACTCTGATTATATAATGGCTGAATATGTTGAGATCTAAACACGTCTATGAAAATGTTGAGGCGTTTAGGGATGTTAAAAAAGTGTTTCTTATACATTAATTAATGGATTAATGGTTTAATTAATGGATTAATGGTTTGCGTTTTTAAACATGTTTAATTTCTAAACGTATTTAGCTTAAACACGTTTCAACCAAACAGTGTTGGGAATTTAAACACATTCCTACAGACGTTTTGATCTAAACATGTTTTAGGCCTCATGGTGACTTCAAGATGAAGAACAATAATAAAAGCGTTGTTCCTTTGCTTGTTTTTAAAAAATGTATTTTTAGAGACTTTGTCTCATTTACTCATTTTCCCGAGCCTCCTTTTGTTGCATTTAAACAACCAGACAGCCCGAGGAACTTGTTGGTACGAGCAGAAGTGTCTAATACTACCAGTACGACAGGGAACAGTCAACCTTGTGGAGACAGGCGCTGCAAGTGTTGTAGACATATGCAAACCTCGTCCTCGTTTACCAGTCAGGTTACTACAAAAAAGTACAAAATATTTTGCACTTCAAATCGCAAAAGCACAAATATTATTTATTTGCTGCAGTGTAACGTTTGTAATCTCCAATAAGTGGGCGAGTCAAAGCAACCATTCCACAAACGTCCGAATGGACACAGAGGTGACCTTAGTAAAAAGCCACTTCTGCCCCTGAGTCAACACTTCAGGTTGTCAGACCACAGTATCGAGGATTTCAATCGAATGAAAATCCTCATCATTGAACACAACGGCCAATGGAGTGATTCCCAACGTGAAGACCGAGAAAGATTTTGGATTAAAGAACTCCGGGTTTTACATCCTGACGGAATAAATAGAAAACAATAGACCTATAAAGTCAACTAACAGTGTATCTTCGTGTTCTTATGTATCTTATACTTAGCCATAGTTTTATTTATTTATTATATCTTTTTTATTTCTATAGTTAAGACTATCAATTTGTCTTAGTTAACTGAACTGTAAGATGTTTCATTTCAAACTTGTATGTAAAAAATATTTGACGTTATGTGTACACTTATAATTATAAAGCTACATTTTCTGTTTACCTGTGTGAAAGAAAAATATTTTTGACATTCGATGTTTTGTTCAGTTATGTAATCATCAATTTATGGTCTTCCAAACGTTTAGATTTTATCTGCACTGATGAGACATAAGTTGTCGAAATGCGCATATGCAGAAAGTAAATTCACAGTAACTTCGGTATTTAGTTATTCGCTATTACACTTTTGCGTGTTTAAGACACTGATGAAAGTCATTTGTTGGCTGAAAATTTTGTCACATTATTTGTAACAACTTTTATATATTTTATCGATATCGTTGCACAATCTTCTAGACTTTATATATATATATATATTTAAAATAAATAAATATAAATAAGCGTAATAAAATTGTTTCCCGGGTATGAGTAATTCGGTTTCAGTACAATATATATAGCTTTGTATAAAGTAGCCCTGGATTCTTACTGAAGCTTGCAAGAGCTCAACTTGGAGAGAAATAAAAGCGATTGAGTTGTCTTTGAGAGCCTTTTTAGATCTTTTTATAAAGGTAGCATAAATGCTGCTAACATCGTGTTAAAAGGTAGTCGGGTGCCAGAGCTACAAATTTTAGCTTTATTAATTTTTGATACGTGCACATTAAACAATATTGATTTAAACACAGTGTGGATTCCAAGAGAACAAAACGCACAGGCGGATTACCTGAGTCGTATTATAGACACAGATGATTGGCAAACTACATCTGAATTTTTTTAATTCTTGGATAATATGTGGGGGCCACATAATGTAGATCGGTTTGCAAATATGAACAAAAATAAAACAAAACTTTTTAATTCACTTCACTGGAATCCCGGCAATCTAGCAGTTGATGAATTTTGTTCAAATTGGCAGGGTCACATGAACTGGTTAGTGCCACCAGTCGCCTTAGCACAAAGAGTAATCTTACATTTAATTGATTGCAAAGCAAAGGGTACGCTTATTGTACCTAAATTGCCTTTGACTCCTTTCTGGCTTTTAATATTCGACAGCCATTTAGTATATAAACAGTATGTGTTTGACGTGTTAGAATTTTCAGAATATTGGCGCCAGGCCAAAATGTTAAATCGATATTTTCTTACGGTACTTTCACTGCAAAGATTCTGGCAGTCAAATAAGATGCTTCATCATGTTAATTGTATTTTGTTTATTTGCACTGTTGGATATTTTACTCTACTGAGAGAATGTTTAGTCACTGGACTTACTCGAACTGTGTCACTGGGCACTTTGTGGATGCTTTAGCTTTTCCACATGAATAATTGTTGGGTCACTGGACCACTTACTCTGGATCGAAAACGGTAAGGTCTCTACTTATTTTTATTTTATATGTTTCTGAATTTTAATTATTTTTTTTTAGAAAATATTTTCTGAAGGATTTTGGAAAATGTCACAAGTTGTTCACCCTGATTTGAAGACTTTATTCGTTAATCTGAATTCAAGTATTGTCAATTCCAGAGCTAAAAACAGTTTCGAAGTATATAAGTACATTTAAAAAATTTATTTCTAGGGCAGAAAATTATTCAGAGATTACATCTGTATTACCTTGTAACGAGCTTCACATTGCTCTGTATCTTCAACACTTAATGGAGAATTCCCAGCACCTTAGCGATGTGGAAAGCGCATTTTATTCCATAAAATGGGCACATGATATAGCAGTGTTAGATAACCCTAGTAATTCAGAATTTCTGAGGAATATTGTTGAGTCGGCTAAAAGGAAATTATCCCGTATAATCAAGAAGAGCCTATATCCCAAGATATAATGAAAACATTGTTTCAAAGGTTCGACACTCCAAATAGTACACTCAAAGATTTTAGACTTTTAGTCATGTGTTCTTTATCGTATGCTGGCTTTTTAAGATATGACGGGCTTTCCAATTTAAAAGCTAAGAATTTGACTTTCTTTGAAGATTATCTTGACATTTTTGTAGAAAAGAGTAAACAGATTGTTACAGAAACGGTAACATGTTTTGATTTCTAAATTGAATAACAAATATTGTCCAGTCAATATCTTGCAACGTTATATTTCTGTTGCTGGTGTTATTTTGTCTTCTGATATGTATTTGTTCCGATCTCTTTCATTTTTGAAAAAATGCAACAATTTTATTTCGAGAAAACAAAACGAAAAACTTTCATATACAAGGACTAGAGAAATAGTTCGGTACGCTTTGACATCAATTGGACTAAATGGTTTGTATACATATAGTTTACGCTCCGGTGGAGCAACTTCAGTTTGTAATTTTGGTATATCTGACAGACTTTTTAAGGCACACGGCCGCTGGAAATCCGAAAACGCTAAAGATGGATATGTTCGGGAAAGCTTAGAAGCTAAGTTGCAAGTTACAAAAAGTCTTGGTTTATAGTAGTTCTTCACCACACAGAACTTTCTTTGTACATTTCGAAATGGTCACTGCGCCAGACAACTTCTTTAAGAGTTTGTTATTTATTTAGTTGAATTATATGAGCCAGTATAAGTATTAGGAGCCAGTACATAATTTATGTTCGTTTGAACAGAGTGAATTAGAACATAACTATATTTATTTGGAATATGCGGCATTTTCAAACAATATACGGAAAACTTATGAAAATGGTTTAAGCAATTTCATTAAGTTTCGCGAGCAGCATTGCATAGATCAATTATCGCCTCCGCCAATTTCTCACTTAGCTAGTTTTATTTCTTTTATATACATTTTTAAAGAGTTAGGAAATACAATGCTTATTTGTAAAAATTTTAAAATGGCTCATTCCTCAGTCCACAATAACAACACATATAGGTTAAAATCTTTTACTATCTTTAATAAACGAATGGATAGCTTGTGTTAATTTTACATTTTGAGTGTAATTCAAAAAATCATTCCCATATAGAATATTTTGGACACAAAAATCAACATTTAATTCATTGAAAATTAATTTTAGAGATAATCTGATAGTTGCATATGTCGGACATGATATAAAAAAGTGATGATTATCTTCGACCACGTCCATGCAGTGTGGGCAAAGCGGATTATCGGATAGAAAATGAAGATTCAGATGACAGTTTAAATTACTAGCATCATTCCTTAGTTGACAATATAAAATATTTTCTTTTCTATTTCCAATATTGAACTAATCAGGTGTCTTTCTAAGATCTGAATTCGGTTTTCTTTTAAATACATTGAGTGACTGACAGGATTTAGTAGATGCTGGTAAGGTATTCCATGCACGTATAGTACTTGGCAGGAAACTGTTATAATATGCTGATGTACTACAAAAAGGGACTCGGAGATTTTCATTTGATATATTATGACGCAGATTATAATCATGATTATTTTTTGAATATGGTTGTATAAGATCAGATAGATATGGAGGGGCATCTCCATTTAACATTTTATACATAAGAATGAGTTTATGTTTCTCTCTTCTTTTATGTAGGGGTTCCCATCCTAGTTCTTCATATAATTTTGATTTTGAAGAATTAACTCGAAGTTCAGTAATTATTCTACCTGCTTCTATTTGTACACTCTCTAAAAGATTTGCCTCATATAAAGTACAGTTATCCCAAACAATGTCAGCATATTCTAATATTGGACGAATAAATGAAAAATATAAATTAATTAGAACTTTTCGAGACACCTGATATTTCAACATCCTTAATATATTCAATCGTTCACAGGCTTTTTTATAAATTTTACTAATATGATCCACCCATTTACCATTCTTTTGAAAATCCAGGCCAAGATGTGTATGTGTTACTACATCATTCACCTGATTGCCTGAATCTCCAAAATAAACCGGGTGGTTGTAAATTTTTTTCCTTGTGAATAAGACTGATTCAGTTTTAGATGGATTAAATTTTACTGCCCATTGTTGTGACCAATTATTAATATGCTGAAGATCTGCTGATAAATTTTCAGCTGCGTGATTATAATTTTGATCATCTATAATTACAAACAAAGAGGTATCATCTGCAAAAAGCTTGATATGACAATTTAGACCATCTACTATGTTATTAATATAGATTAAAAATAA
This sequence comes from Modiolus philippinarum, assembly GCA_002080025.1. Taxonomy (NCBI): domain Eukaryota; kingdom Metazoa; phylum Mollusca; class Bivalvia; order Mytilida; family Modiolidae; genus Modiolus; species Modiolus philippinarum. The sequence continues at coordinate 313,100 of MJUU01028540.1, forward strand.
GAAGGGACCCAAGATAATCATCACTTTTTTATATCATGTCCGACATATGCAACTATCAGATTATCTCTAAAATTAATTTTCAATGAATTAAATGTTGATTTTTGTGTCCAAAATATTCTATATGGGAATGATTTTTTGAATTACACTCAAAATGTAAAATTAACACAAGCTATCCATTCGTTTATTAAAGATAGTAAAAGATTTTAACCTATATGTGTTGTTATTGTGGACTGAGGAATAAGCCATTTTAAAATTTTTACAAATAAGCATTGTATTTCCTAACTCTTTAAAAATGTATATAAAAGAAATAAAACTAGCTAAGTGAGAAATTGGCGGAGGCGATAATTGATCTATGCAATGCTGCTCGCGAAACTTAATGAAATTGCTTAAACCATTTTCATAAGTTTTCCGTATATTGTTTGAAAATGCCGCATATTCCAAATAAATATAGTTATGTTCTAATTCACTCTGTTCAAACGAACATAAATTATGTACTGGCTCCTAATACTTATACTGGCTCATATAATTCAACTAAATAAATAACAAACTCTTAAAGAAGTTGTCTGGCGCAGTGACCATTTCGAAATGTACAAAGAAAGTTCTGTGTGGTGAAGAACTACTATAAACCAAGACTTTTTGTAACTTGCAACTTAGCTTCTAAGCTTTCCCGAACATATCCATCTTTAGCGTTTTCGGATTTCCAGCGGCCGTGTGCCTTAAAAAGTCTGTCAGATATACCAAAATTACAAACTGAAGTTGCTCCACCGGAGCGTAAACTATATGTATACAAACCATTTAGTCCAATTGATGTCAAAGCGTACCGAACTATTTCTCTAGTCCTTGTATATGAAAGTTTATCGTTTTGTTTTCTCAAAATAAAAGTGGTGCATTTTTTCAAAAATGAAAGAGATCGGAACAAATACATATCAGAAGACAAAATAACACCAGCAAGAGAAATATAACGTTACAAGATATTGACTGGACAATATTTGTTATTCAATTTAGAAATCAAAACATTTTTACCGTTTCTGTAACAATATGTTTACTCTTTTCTACAAGAATGTCAAGATAATCTTAAAAGAAAGTCAAATTCTTAGCTTTTAAATTGGTAAGCTCGTCATATCTTAAAAAGCTAGCATACGATAAAGAACACATGACTAAAAGTCTAAAATCTTTGAGTGTACTATTTGGAGTGTCGAACCTTTGAAACAATGTTTTCATTGTATCTGGGGATATAGGGTCTTCTTGATTATAATGGATAATTTCCTATTGGCCGACTCAACAATATTCCTCAGAAATTCTGAATTACAAGGGTTATCTAACTCTTCTATATCATGTACCCATTTTATGGAATAAAATGCGCTTTCCACAGTGCTATGGTGCTGGGAATTCTCCATTAAGTGTTGAAGATACAGAGCAATGTGAAGCTCGTTACAAGGTAATACAGATGTTATCTCTGAATAATTTTTTGCCCAAGAAATAAATCTTTTAAATGTACTTATATACTTCGAAACTGTTTTTAGCTCTGGAATTGACAATTGTCGAATTCAGATTAACGAATAAAGTCTTCAAATCAGGGTGAACAACTTGTGACATTTTCCAAAATCCTTCAGAAAATATTTTCTAAAAAAATAAAAATAATTAAAATTCAGAAACATATAAAATAAAAATAAGTAAAGACCTTACCGTTTTCGATCCAAAGTAAGTGGTCCAGTGACCCAACAATTATTCATGTGGAAAACCAAAAACATCCACAAAGTGCCCAGTGACACAGTTCAAGTAAGTCTAGTGACTAAATGACTAGATGAAGCATCTAATTAGACTGCCAGAATCTTTGCAGTGAATGTACCGTTAGAAAATATCGATTTAACATTTTGGCCTGTCGCCAATATTCTGAAAATTCTAACACGTCAAACACATACTGTTTATATACTAAATTGCTGTCGAATATTAAAAGCCAGAAAGGATCCGAAGGCCATTTAGGTACAATAAGCGTACCCTTCGCTTTGCAATTAATTAAATGTAAGATTACTCTTTGTGCTAAGCGACTGGCGGCACTAACCAGTTCATGTGACCCTGCCAATTTGAACAAAATTCGTCAACTGCTAGATTGCCGGGATTCCAGTGAAGTGAATTAAAAAGTTTTGTTTTATTGTTGTTCATATTTGCAAACCGATCTACATTATGTGGCCCACACATATTACCCAAGAATTCAAAAAATTCAGATGTAGATTGCCAATCATCTGTGTCTATAAAACGACCCAGGTAATCCGCCTGTGCGTCTTGTTCTCTTGGAATCCACACTGTGTTTAATCAATATTGTTTAAACTGCACGTATCAAAAATTAATAAAGCTAAAATTTGTAGCTCTGGCACCTGACTACCTTTCAACACGATGTTAGCAGCATTTTTGCTACCTGTATAAAAAGATCTAAAAAGGCTCTCAAAGACAACTCAATCGCTTTAATTTCTCTCCAAATTGAGCTCTTGCAAGCTTCAGTAAGAATCCAGGGCTACTTTATACAAAGCTATATATACTGTACTGAAACCGAATTACTCATACCCGGGAAACAATTTTATTACGCTTATTTATATTTATTT
>MJUU01028540.1:315722-356908 GCA_002080025.1 Modiolus philippinarum
TATTTTAAATATATATATATATATATATATATATATATATACATATATATATATTAATGTTATGTGTGCCGTTCATCCAATATAGAATTTCAAAGTTTCAAAGCTGGAGGAAGTTAAATGACAACATGATGTAGGGCCATGCCAATAAATACCAGAGAAAGCGCAAATTTACACTGTAAAACGGGGTATAGGTTTTAAACACTTTTAAATGGTGAATGAAAGGATATGGAGTAAATGAACATGAGACAAAGTCTCTAAAAATACATTTTTAAAAACAAGGAAAGGAAAAACGCTTTTATTGTTGTTCTTCATCTTGAAGTCACCATGAGGCCTAAAACATGTTTAGATCAAAACATCTTTAGGAATGTGTTTAAATTCTCAACACTGATTGGTTGAAAAGTGTTTAAGCTAAATACGTTTTGAAATTAAACATGTTTAAAAACGCAAACCATTTATCCGAGAATGTATAAGAAACACATTTTTAACACATCCCTAAACGTCTGAACACTTTCATAGACGTGTTTAGATCTCAACATATTCAGCCATTTTATAATCAAAGTTGTTCGTGTAGAAGGCGCTGTGGTCTTCCTTTGTTTGATTTTGAAAATGGAAACGTGGCGACCCAGCTACTTTCGTTGAGGAGATACTGCTTTATAACAGATAAATTTTGTTTTAGAGGTATGTATTTGGTACTATTTGATGATTAATATGTTTGATACCTATTGATTTAATTCTTTTTATTTTTAAATACTTTGCACTTGATTTTTAAATACTTTGCATTTTTTTGTCCCCGCCGCATCGCGACGGTGGGACATAGTAATGGTCTGTGTCCGTGTGTCCGTCCGTCCGTCTATCTGTCACACTTTCTTGTGGACGCAACTCCTCGCAAACCGTGTATTGGATTATGTTCAAATTTTGTAGGATTGTTAGTCACTATATGTACTAGATCATATCGCACCGCCATTTTAATTCGTCAATTTTTATAAGAGTTATGGGACTTTGACGATTTTTAGCAATACTATACAAATGGTGATCTTGTGGACGCAACTCCTCGGAAACAGTGTATTGGATTTTCTTCAAATTTTGTAGGATTGTTAGTCACTATATGTCCTAGATCATATCGCACCGCCATTTTGATTCGTCAATTTTTATCAGAGTTATGGGACTTTGACGATTTTTAGCAATACTATACAAATGGAGATCTTGTGGACTAAACTCCTTGGAAACCGTGTCTTGGATTTTATTCAAATTTTGTAGGATTCTTAGTCACTATATGTTCTAGATCATATCGCACCGCCATTTTGATTCGTCAATTTCTATAGGAGTTACGGGACTTTGACCATTTTTAGCAATACTATACAACTGGAGATCTTGTGGACGCAACTCCTTGGAAACCGTGTATTGGATTTTGTTCAAATTTTGTAGGATTGTTAGTCACTATATGTCCTAGATCATATCGCACTGCCATTTTGATTCGTCATTTTTTATTGGAGTTATGGGACTTTGACGATTTTTAGCAATACTATACAAATTGAGATCTTGTGGACGCAACTCCTTGGAAACCGTGTATTGGATTTTGTTCAAATTTTGTAGGATTGTTAGTCACTATATGTACTAGATCATATCGCACCGCCATTTTGTTTCGTCAATTTTTATAGGAGTTATGGGACTTTGATTATTTTTAGCAATACCATACAACTGGAGATCTTGTGGACGCAACTCCTCGAAAACCGTGTATTGGATTTTGTTCAAATTTTGTAGGATTGTTAGTCACTATATGTCCTAGATCATATCGCACCGCCATTTTGATTCGTCAATTTTTATAGGAGTTATTGGACTTTGACGATTTTTAGCAATACTTTACAAATGGAGATCTTGTGAACGCAACTCCTCAGAAACCATTTATTGGTTTTTGTTCAAAATTTGTAGGATTGTTATTCACTACAAATACCATATCATTTCGCACCGCCATTTTCATAGATGAAATTTTGTAGGAGTTGTTGGACTTTGAACATTTTCATATGTTTTTCAATATATCTCAAAAACTATTATCACTAGCTTCATGAAATCTAAAGGGAACTTTGTGGGTCATATAATACCAAATTCTAAAGCATTTGAAGATTCAGTACTTCTATGGTTGCCATGGAAACCAAACTAAAAAATTAAAATTTTGATAAAATTATATGTCTTGATTTCAGCAGTATGCATACCTACATTATAAGGGGAACCCCTGCTCAATTTTTTTTTGAAAGGGGTCTAAAATGCATTGCAGTGGATTGAGGACCCTTTGGTTGCCATAGAAACCTATCCATACAGTTCTAATTTTGAGAAAAATGTGAATATTTATTAAATTATGTTCTCCGTTTTAAATTATGTTTTGATTTTAGCAGTATGTGTAACATTCATTTTAAGGGGAAACCCTGCTCAATTTTTTTTTGTCCCCTGCCGCACCGCGACGGTGGGACCTAGTTTCCACATTTTTTTACAATGGCAAATCTTGTGGACGCAATTCCTCAGAAACCGCCGGCTAGAATTCATTCAAATTTTACAGGATTGTTAGTCACCATTAGTACTAGATCATATCACATCGCCATTCTGATTTCTAAAATTTTGTGGGAGTTATGGGACTTTGATCATTTCCACATTGTTATACAATGGCAAATCTTGTGGACGCAACTCCTCAAAAACTGCTAGTTCGAATTCATTCTAATTTTACAGGATTGTTAGTCAACTTATGTACAAGATCATACATTTGTATCGCATAGCCATTTTGATTTGTCAAATTTTATAGGAGTTATGGGACTTTATCGACTTAACGCATGCTACAGCTTAGGAACACTTTGTGGGCGCAACTCCTGGGAAACCACTGAACAGATTATGCTGAAATTTTGTGTGAACATTTGCCACCATATGCACTTGATCATATTATGCTGCCATTTTGATTGGACAAATTTTACGGGAGTTATGGGACTTTATCGACTTTATGCATACTACAACATAGGAAGACTTTGTGGACACATCTCCTCAAAATCCAATTAAGGGATTTTGCTGAAATTTTGCTTGGCTGTTTGCAACCTAATGCAGTTGATCATATCCTGCCGCCATTTTGATTCGCAAAATTTTGCATGAGTTATGGGACTTTATCCACTTTACTGCGGCGGCGGGGGACATAGCTACGCGTAGCAATCTTGTTATTTTTGACAATGACCTCTCATATTCTCATGTAAATGTAACTACTTTTGATTTCTAGGAAAAGTATGAAAGAATGTTTCCTAATATATGAAATTTATTAATTACTACAAGCATTTTTGTATTTGAAGGAGCCGAATGCTAGTTTTGCATGGATATCTTTAAGAATGTTTTTATGTCTATTTAGGTGGTGGAAACTGTGCTTGTGGATTGGAGTTTCGGCAACTTCCTGGAATGGAACAGAACTGAAGAAAATGATATTTTTGAATAAAAATTGCTCCCAAATCCTAAGTTAATAAAAGTTCAACCAAACTACAATGAGTCTTAACATGATTAGGCATAAATACCTAATAACTAATCATAGGATTGTGTTTTAAACTAAACACAATTTTACAGTCACTAGCAGACATGTTTTGATCTTGATTGGCCATTTTGGTCTTATCACAATCTTAAATTTCTCAGCACAATTTTGTTAAGACAGTATAAGATTTTAAGTTGGTTTTCAAGATAATTGATTTCAAAGACGATCAAGACATTCGAATTTATTGTTAAAAAGCGGTAATTTGCTATAAAATACTAGTTGTCATTATATCCGCAATGCAATTAAAATATTTATTAGTAACACAGGTGATATAATCTACATGTGTGCACAAAATCAGTACCATTGTCATTTTATGTGCAATACAGTATATGTCAATAAACTTTAATATCTTTCTGTTAAGAAGAACAAATAAGTTGTGTTGCATTACAAAGGGAGATAAATTGACTATATTTCAATTAAATTTCAGTTGAACGTAAAGTTTCTTTTTTTTTATCTTAATTGGTTTGAGATTTTTGATGCAATTGTATTTTACATAAGCAAAATCATTATTGGAAACATGTTTGCAGTTTTATGCAATATCTATTCATCCAACAGTTTTACGTGGTTATTTGATTGCCAATGGTTCATCCACCAGAATTTTCCCCTTGTTTATAGCAAATAAATTACATGTATCAGGGAACAATCTTCTCTTTTTGACGTTTAAACCCGGAGACTGAAAAGTGCATATTCTTCTTCCTGGTACCTAGAAATGTATGCCATTAGGTTGAAAACAATTACTTTAGTTGGCTTTCAGGAGCTCCGGCTACAGAACTGATAGGCGATCCCTAGGTGGTGATGTCTTTGTGGGTAGTAAGGTCACAATATGGAAAACCTGAACGAAAACCATTGTAGCCAAAATGTTTGGAGAAACGCCACGCTCCATGTAGTATAACAACCCTTTCTATATTTAAAGCAGGCTTCAGAGGGGTCGAATCGGATATAAAGCTTCCTGTATCTACTCATTTCTCACCTTTCCAGCTGGAATTGATTAACTTGTCCTGATATAGCTGGAAAAGAGCTCACTGGACGTTGAGCTCTAATTAATCAATCTATCAATTTATGAAATTTGAAACTTTTATATTTTCCTTTAATACTCCTGTACTGGTATGTTATATCCAGATAAAACTGAAAAACAAAACCCACCCCTTATTTCATTCATCAAAAGGTCTTGAAATGCCAATAGAAGTCGCTGCAGAATTTTGATTTTCTGTTAATGTAGAAGTTGACCTACATTTTCCATGTGATGTTATGTTAAAAGCCATACAGGTATTTTCCAACATTTCATAAACATACTATCGCAAAAACAAGGTCGATAACATATATTCTCTTTAAATCAATATACTCCCTTATCGTTTTATGGTATCAATTATATATTAAATACCGAAATTACTGTGAATTTTACATCTGCATATGCGCATTCTCTTCAGTGCCGATAAAATCTAAACGTTTGGAAAACCTCAAACTCAAAGATGTTTCAATACTGATAGAGAACAAATAACCAATATGATCTACATTTTGTAATTGTAAAGTCAAAATCAGCTTAGGACAAGACTTTTCATGTGGAATATACTCCTAAGTTTTCAATAAAATTTACAAAAAGATTGATATTGTAAGGTAAAAATATTATTAATTTCATCTGACGTCCTCCTTAGCTGACCCTTACCACGGAATCATACGGTTGCAGATAAGACAAAACAAGCTTCAAAGACCTACCAGTCAGTGTCTACAAACTTAACAAACTCCACATACAAGTAAAGAGGTCGACCTCTAGGTTAACCTTGACCTCTTACAATAAAGTGTCAAAGGAAACCAATTTTTTAATTTGTGTCATAATTCGGAACTCCTTTGGTTTTCTCCAGTTCAATGGCTGAGAGAATTTTGGTAATGGACCCCAACTTTTTATTAGCTCACATTACCCGAACGGTCAGTGTGGGCTATTGCCATCACTTGGCGTCCGTCGTCCGACGTCCGTCCGTTAACTTTTCACATTTTCATCTTCTCCTCTTAAACCACTGAAGCAAATTCAACCAAACTTTACATGAATGGTGTATGGACGGTCCTTTACGAAGATTGCTAATTTCGTTTGGATCCGATAAAAAACATGGCCGCCAGCACGGAACTTAGTTTTTTTTACCTCGGACCCTATGGAAAAATCACATTTTCCTCTTCTTATCTGAAACCACTGAAGCAAATTCAACCAAACTTTATAGGAATGATGTATGAAATGCCCTTTACTGAGATTGCTCATCTCGTTCTGATCCGATAAAAACATGGCCGCCAGCGCGGAACTTGGGTTTAACATTCGACCCTATGGGAAAAATAACATTTTCATCTTCTCCTCTGAAACCACAGAAGCAAATTCAACCAAACTTTACAAGGATGATGTACTTGAGGTCCTTCATGAAGATTGCTCATTTCGTTTCAAACCGATTAAAAAAATGACCGCCAGCATGAAATATAGTTTACATTGGACCTTATGGGAAAATCATGTTTTCATCTTCTTCTCTGAAAACGTTGAAGCATATTCATCCAAACTTTACAGAAATGATGTATGGAAGGTCCTTTACACAGATTGCTCATTTCATTCTGATCGGATAAAAAGCATGGCCACCAGCGCGGAACTTAGGTTTAACATTGGACATATTTGAAAAATCACATTTTCATCTTGTCCCCTGGAACTGCTGAAGCAAATTCACCAAACTTTACAGGAATTATGTACTAAAGGTCCTTTACAAAGATTGCTCATTTTGTTTGGATCTGATAAAAAAACATGGCTGCCAGCATGGAACTTAGTATAAAATTGGACCCTAATGGAAAATCACATTTTCATCTTCTCCTCTGAAACAACGGAAGCAAATTCAACAAAACTTTACAGGAAGGATGTATGGAAGGTCATTTACAAAGATTGCTCATTTCTTTCTGATCCGTTAAAAACATGGCCGCTAGCCCGGAACTTAGGTTTAACGTTGGACCCTATGGATAAAATCACATCTTCTCTTCTGAAACCACAGAAGCAAATTCAACCAAACTTTACAGGAATGATGTACTTAAGGTCCTTCATGGCGATTGCTCATTTTGTTCCCAAGCGATAAAAAACATGGCCGCCAGCACGGAACATTTTGTGGGAAAATCATATTTTTATCTTTTTCTCTAAAGCCGTTGAGGCAAATTCATCCATACTTTACAGAATGATGGATGAAAGGTCCTTTACAAAGATTGCTCATTTCGTTCTGATCGTATCATAAACATGGCTGCCAGCGCGGAACTTAGGTTTAACATTGTACCCTATGGGTAAAGTTACATTTTCATCTTCTCTGAAACCACTGAAGCAAATTCAAGCAAACTTTACGGAAATAATATACTCAAAGTCCTTAACAAGGATTGCTCATTTCGCTCTAATCCAATTAAAAACATGGCCGCCAGCACAGAATGTAGGTTAAACATTGAACCCAAAGGGAAAATCACATTTTCATCTTCTCCTGTGAAACCACTGATTAGAACCAAATTCAACCAAACTTAACAGGAAATATGTATGGAAGGTACTTTACAAAAATTTCTCATTTCATTTAGATCCGACAAGAAACATGTCCTCCAGTACAGAAGATAGTTAAACATTGGAGCCCGGTATGAGAAAACCATCCTTTTCATGATCTTCTCTGAAACTATTTAAGCAAATTTACTAAATTTATAGAAAGTCCTCTTCAAAAATTACTTATTTCAATAGGATCAGACAAATAACATTGGTGCTAATGGAGAACTTAGCTTAACATTAGACCCCACTGGTAAATACTTCATTTTTAGTCATGCATGGCATAGAAGCATTTTGTCAGGTGAGCGATACAGGCTCAGTCTCTGAGCCTCTAGTTTCATAAATGTCTTCTATAGGTAAAATTAAGACATCTGACAAGTTTTCATAAAATTCTTGATATAATTTCCTCGCTTTAAAATAAAAATAGTCCCAATTTTAAGTTAAGGGAAAATCAAAGAAATCCATATACCGCCAAAATTTTAATGTCTTCCAACTCCGTTAAAAGCACACAGACCTATATATTTCTATTAACAATTCCATTAAGTCTATAATGCTTACTCAATTTAAATGGGTTTTAGAAACAACATCAGGTGTGAGCATCTTTAAGAATGCAGCAGTATTTCGTAGGAAGACGCAATCTCTAATATTTCTACCCAAGAGAGATACGTAACCATTAAAATAGTTTTCAACATTCCCTATCTAAATTAAACCTGGGATCTTTCGTTGAAAATATCTGCAATAATTATGCAGTGTAATTCTAAACCTAAACAAACAGAGAATCATGATCAACTTTTATATATTTTATATGTTTAAATCAGTAGAAGTGATATATTATGTCTACTTATAACCCGCAAAAGGTTGAAATTTTGGTGTTCAGTTATTCCTTCTTAATGATATTTGTATGTGTAAAAACATTAAAAGTTGCCCCTGCAAAACACATTTTACGGTCCCGCAAGATACAATGTACCCTTTGAAATTTCCAATATATCTTGAATATATCGACAAGTTATACCATTTGTAAACTAGAGGCTCAGAGACTGAGCCTGTATCGCTCACCTGACAAAATGCTTCTATGCCATGCAGGACCAAAATGAAGTAAAGCACATTGCGTACTTGAACCCTGTAAAGTTTGGTTGAATTTGCTTCTGTGGTTTCAGAGAAGATGAAAATGATGTTTTCCCATAGGTCTCATTATAATTAAGTATGTTTTGCACTGGTGGCCCTGTTTCTTGTCCGATTGGAATGAAATGAGCAATCTTTGTAGAGGTCCTATAGTACATCATTCCTGTGTAGTTTGGTTGATTTTGGTTCAGTTGTTTTAGAGGTGAAGATGAAAATGTGATTTTCCTATAGGATCCAATGTTGAATAATGTTCCATTCTGTCGGCCATGTTTTTTGTAGGTTCGGAACTAAATAGAGTACCTTAAGTAAATCATTCCTGTAAAGTTTGATTCAATTTTCTTCAACGGTTTCAGGGGAGAAGATGAAAATGTGATTTTTCCCATAGGGTCAAATGTTAAACTATGTCCTGTGCTGGTGGCCATAGTTTTTTTCGGATCAGAACTAAATGAGCAATCTTTATTAAGGACCTTTAGTACATCATTCCTGTAAAGTTTGATTCAATTTTCTTCAACGGTTTCAGGGGAGAAGATGACAACGTGATTTTTCCCATAGGGTCCAATGTTAAACCTTAGTTAGGCCCCGGCGACCATGTTTTTTATCGGATCGGATCAAAATGAGCAATATTTGTGAAGAACCTTAAATACACCATTCCTGTAAAGTTTGGTTGAATTTGCTTCAAGGGTTTCAGAGGAGAAGATGAAAATGTGATTTTTTTCTCGGTTCCAATCTTAAACTTAAGTTCGACCCTGGTGGCCCTGTTTTATATCGGATCGGAACAAAAAAGCCATCTTTGTAAAGGACCTTTAGTACATCATTCCTGTAAAGTTTGGTTGAATTTGCTTCAGTGGTTTCAGAGGAGAAGATGAAAATGTGATTTTCCCATAGGGTCCAATGTTAAACTATGTTCCGTGCTGGCGGCCATGTTTTTTTTATCAGATACGATCAAAATGAGCAATGTTTGATCAGGATCTCTAGTACATCATTCCTGTGAAGTTTGGTTGGCTTTGCTTTAGTGGTTTCACAGGAGAAGATGAAAATGTGATTTTTCCCTGGGTTCCAACGTTAAACTTTAGTTCGGCCCTGGCGGTCATGTTTTATATCGGATCGGAACGAAAAAGCAATCTTTGTTAAGAACTTTTAGTACATCACTCCAGTAAAGTTTGGTTGAATTTGCTTCAGTGTTTTCAGAGTAGAAGATGAAAATGTGATTTTTTCCCATGGGGCCCAATGTTAAACCTAAGTTCCGCGCTGGCGGTCATGTTTTTGTCGGATCGGAACGAAATGAACAATCTTTGTAAAGGACCTTCCATACATTATTCCTGTAAAGTTTGGTTGGCTTTGCTTCAGTGGTTTCAGAGGAGAAGATGATAATGTGAAAAGTTTAACGGACGACGGACGCCACGTGATGGCAATAGCTCACACTGACCCGAACAGGTGAGCTAAAATGTAATTGAAATCAAAATATTTAACCATAATACCGGTGTAATTAAAACAAATGATCTGTAAAATCAAACTTTCTTGCCATAAAAATCTGCGAGTGATGCCAGAACAAACATTGTACACTCTGTGACAAAAAGTAATATCGTAAACAATGTAATTTTTTCAGAATATCGAAACAAAAATCTTCAGCAAAACGCGCAATTTCATTATAGTTTCATATGATCTGCAAAACAAGAACTTTTTACCATTAGAACTATTCGGGAAGTTGTACAAACCATGTACCGTTGCAGACGGACGGACAGGAGCAAAACAATGTGCCCTTAATTTTCGTGGAAAGGGCAAAAAACGAAGTTCCTTTTTAGCCTAAAAAGATATTTTGGTGAAATGTTTAGTACTTCAAATTAAATGGTGATATCTGTAGGAGACGACTGAGATCTCGGGACTGAGTTATCTTAATTAGACTACTTTTCTTTGTAAAGTTTGACCTTTATCACTCATAGTAAATTCAATCGAATCGTACTTTTTTCCTGCTTGCATTAGAATATACATTTATATTTTTACCCCAAAAATTTTTTTGTTGTCATGCTGCAGAGATATAAAGAATCCCCAACTGCATCGAGTGAGCAACGACATCTCTACTCCAGGGATAGTGAGAAACGACATTTCTACACTAGAGATAGTGAAAAACGACATTACCACATTAGAGACAGTAAAATTTTCAAATTTTAAAAGGCGAGGCTTGCTGAGCGTTTAGAATATCAGAAAAATTAACTATGTTGATTGTACAAATGTCGTTTTACCAGAAACGTTTGTGGATTTAATTCTCTGTTGATTTCAAGATTTTGGACAAAAAAACTACTCCCTTTTATGACGATCTGAAATAAATGTTTTTTAGCGTGACGTCATCAGGCATGGTCATCTATTTTCATGGTATCACAATGGTAAATTCGGAAGACGGCAAACACATTTGACATCATAACTGAATTATAACCAATGAAGTATTGAGAACACTTAATGCACATGTTGATTAACATTTTGATCTCTTTTGACATTAATGATAGAATAAAACTGGAAAATTGTGGGAAGCGAGAATTCACCCTAGAACAACAATAGCAGTCTCCCCTTCTAAACAATTAACGCAGACATGATAGAAATTGTTGCTACAAAGAAAAGAGAAGTTGACAATTGGAAAAGGAAATTCAACGCGTTTATCGCACAGCTTAGTTTGAAGTGTACAATGTACCTCTGTTGTTAATTTCAAGGTGGAGGTCAAGGAATGAGGCCGATGTTTGAGTGTCTGTAGTATCCTTAATTTCGAGCTATTTTTGATAGATCAGATGAAGAAAATCACCCAAGCGAGGTATGTTTAGTGAAAAAATATAATCTTTATAACGGCAGCTAAAATTGAAGGATTTGGCCAGTTTTCTTTATTTTGAAGAAGTCCTTAAATGAATTCAGCCTCATAAGAATGGAGAAACAGATCGGCTAGGAGATGTGCACTGTTTGTGCCCATAGGAATTCCGATAGTCTGTGGAAAAACAAGTCCTCCAAACTGGATAAATATATTGTCGATCAGAAACTCTAACATTTACCTCACTTCTTGCTCTGTATATTTTTTCTACGATTCGGGGTCATTTGTCGCAAAGTAGGCTTGTTCTCTACCTACAACGATATACCTTCGTTTACCGTTCTTACGTGAGAAACACTTAAATCGGTGCTATATGCCGTCTTGAACTTACTATTTAGTATAAGCAAAGCTCATAGTTGAAGGCGTAATGGTGACTTCAAGATGAAGAACAACAATAAAACCGGTGTTCAATTGCTTTGTGTTATCATGTTTTTGCGGAGACATGGTCTAATGTGTATTTATGGTCCGGAACAGTTATTTGTGGAACTGCATGAACTGACTGACACAACCATTATTCGACCTCAATTTCACCTAGGAACAGTGTGACATATATCTAAATAGGGCAGATAATACTTACTTGTTAAGGACCCTTAATGATACTACCATTTTGTATGCGAATTTATGCTATTAATACTCAATAATAAAGAGTTTGCGTTAAGCTTTTATCATGTTTTGTTGTCATCATTTCTGTTGATTCTTTATTATCAAGTATTTGGAAGTTTGGTTTCAAAATTATCAATTTATCGTGTCCCATTTTTTTTTGTTTGACAATAATTTTGTGTACATTGATATAGGTTTGTTTCCATTGATTTATTTACTTTTTTACTTTTGGGCCCATTTAGGGCTTACTATAAGGTGTGAGGTTTCTCACTGTGTTGAAGACTGTACGATGACCCTAGATGCTCGGTTTTAAGTCTTTTTAACCTGGAGATGACATTTACCCCATTTCCTTCCTTTTGCGTATGTGCAGTAATATTCATATTAATATGTTAATCTGAATTTTTGTTTGTAATATTTTATTGCCAAAAAATGACAAAAGGATTGGACAACAAGCTGTCACAACTTGTTTAAAGTCCTCTCCTTACACAGATATATTGTACATATAACAGCAAGGCACATTATATTAATATTGTTACAATGTAGATTGAGAAACAACAAAACAGACGCAAAAAAAGTTATACTTCTTATTGAGGATGTACTTGGAACAACGGCAGTAGAATACCGAAGGAACAAAGGGGAGACATTCACAAAAATCGAAGTCCAAAGACAGGGCAAAAACGAGAACACAGAAAACAATGACGTTAGACACAAAAACAATGACGCCAGACAGACACAAAGCACAGAACCAGAAACCACAACATTCAGAACAAAGGCACTCACAGTGAGAACTCCAGTGAAACTGAGAGTGACATCAGGTGCTCCGGAAGGGTAAGCATGTCCTGCTCTGTTAACAGCACCCGTCACACTGTGAGTGATTCAATCCGGGAAAATGTCAAAGTCAAAGTGGGTGAGGAGGCAAAATTTTAAAGCGTTTAATTTATTTCAAACCATGATTTTTGCAATGTTTTTGCCTTATAAATTCAATGTATAAAGAAAAATCCATAGGTTGCTGTGCATATTATTTTGCTACAGATGTTTGAAAGTGGCCAATTTTAGCACTTTTTCTCATTTGTAGGCATTTTTGCCATTTTTTAGCTATTTTGATTGAAAAA
Organism: Modiolus philippinarum; assembly: GCA_002080025.1. Taxonomy (NCBI): domain Eukaryota; kingdom Metazoa; phylum Mollusca; class Bivalvia; order Mytilida; family Modiolidae; genus Modiolus; species Modiolus philippinarum. The sequence goes on from MJUU01028540.1 coordinate 328,484, forward strand.
TCCAGCTAAGAGTATTAAACTTTTTCTCATACTTTCTGAAAAGCTGTAAATAGAAGGAATGAACACATTCAGCCCAAAATATCATATGTAGGTGTTGATATAAGAAAGTTTTGTCTTTTTTTTTTTGGTGCTGTTTAGGGCCATTTTCAGCATTTCCATATTTCCCTAAAAATGTAGACTTTCTTAATTTTTTGTACAGGTAATGGGTTAAACTTCATTGCAAAAATATATAACGCTATTCTTAAAAGAACAAACATGAATTTAAGTACATTTTTTTCTAACCAAACCAATTTTTGTTTGTGAAAATTTGACATGAATCAAACAGCCAATTAGGCTATTAATCTTAAGTTTAAGTTTAAGAACTTGATAGAAATGAGTAATTTTCTGACACAATTTATAGATTAACATAAATTTGTGAATTCATTGCTATTGTACATAAAATATAAATAATTTTAAAGATATTTCAAAACGAGATTTCAAGGAGACTGAAACATGACCAGAATACATCATTAATTTACATTTCTATACCCTTTGATTAAAAACATTTAGTTTGAGCGAACGTACTTGAAAATTTCTGAGTTAAATTATCATTGTAGTCGTCTTTTCCAAACAGAAATGTTTGTAATATTAAAGTAATTTGGATTTATTCCAAACAGAAATGTTTGTATATTAAAGTCATTTGGATTTAAACTACCAACCAATAATATTCTTCTGTTTTGGAAGAGTGGACATTCCATATAGTAATGGAAAGCATCTTCAACTGAAGCACCACATCTGCATTTTGAGTCGTTCACTACATGAATACGAGAAAGGTCACCAAACAACATTACAAGGATACAGAAATGCTCTAAGTTCCACCTAAAGATAACACCTTGCCTATGTACTGGATTCCTAAGCTTCACAAAATCCCGTACAAGCATCGTTTTATTTCGGCATCGAGTAATTGTTCTACTACTAACTTGTCCATCCATTTAACCAGTGCACTTTCTTGTATAAAGGAGTTAATTATAAAATATTGTGAAAAACTTATCAAATCTCTGGAGTCAATTACTTTTGGAGTGTAAAAAACTCTATTGAAGTTTTAGATAAATTGCAATCAATACAAAAACCAGTTTCATCTATCGACAGTTATGATTTTTCTACACTTTATACAACGCTTCCGCATAATCTGATTAAATCTAAATTGGGACAATTGATTAAATGGTCTTTTAAATTTTCTGGACTGCAGTTTATTTGTTGTATCAAAAAGCAAGGATTCTTTTCTAATATTACTTACAACAATCATTCCTCCTGGACGTGTGATGATACGATTAAAGCACTTAATCTTTTGCTTGACAACATTTTTGTTCGTTTTGGCAACATTGTTTATCAACAGGTCATTGGAATTTCCATGGGTACAAATTGTGCGCCTCTCATTGCAGATCTTTTTCTTTTCTGTTACGAACGTGAATTCATGGAAAAAAATTACAAAATGTGACCATACAAAACAGTGATCAACTTATTTCTATTTTCAATGATAACAGCAGGTATATTGACGATATCCTTACTATTGACAATCCCCAGTTTTTAGATTATGTCGACATCATTTACCCACAACAACTGAAACTTAATAAAGCTAATAATGATTCTAAGAATTGCCCTTTTCTGAATCTAACTATCATCGTTGACTCTGGTAAAATAAAATCTAAATTTTACGATAAAAGGGATGATTTTGATTTCAGTATTACTAATTTCCCTTTTCTTGACGGCGACGTTCCTCTAGCCCCATCCTACGGAGTTTATATTTCTCACGATTCGCACGAGTTTGTTCCACTCTTGACGACTTCAATGAACGTAACCTTACTATCACTTCAAAACGTTTGCAGCAAGGTTACAGATTTCATAAATTGTTAAATACATTTAAAAAGTTTTATCGAAGATATGAACATTTGATATCTAAATATAATGTCACTCGCAAACAGCTTATTTCCAAGGGCATTTCCCATCCTCGATTTTACGGAAATGTTGTTAAAAAATGCCAGAAACTGATTAAAAATCCAGAAAAACTGGGACGTAACTTACATTCTTTATGCAATAGGGGATATCGACAGGATATTCTGCACGTGTCTGTTAAATTAGCTTTGGGATCCAGTGACCTGAGGATTTTACACACATACTGGCCTCTCACTGATACGGCCGATGTCTACTGAAATACATGATGAGTTTAAACTGCTGATTAAAATTCATACTTTTCATACCTATTCCATGTTAAATTTCAAGAACTTTTTTATTTCGCAACCTATCAAACTCCTACGCAATGATATAATGATGTAAAATTTTCAAAACACTTAACTTTTTTGACATTTTTCAAGAGTTAGTTTACACCGCACACTAAAAATTTTACTTTTCATACCTTTTTAATACTAAAATTAATCAAGTTTTTGCTACGCGAATTATAAAACTCCTTCGAAAGGACATTATGATGTAAAATTTTCAAAACACTGAGATTTTTATGTCATTTTTAAAGACTGCGTTTGAACCACTGCTTCAAAATCTTACTTTTCATTAGTATTATATTCTAAATTTGATGATTTTTGTATTTCGTAACATATCAGACGCCTTCGCAAGGATTTAATGAAGTAAAATTTTCAAAACGCTTAACTTTTTTTCACATTTTAAAAGAGTTAGTATAAACTGCAGACTAAAAATTTTACTTTTCATATCTTTTTAATGCTAAAATTCATGAAGATTTTGCTTTGCGAATTATAAAACTCCTTCGAAAGGACATTATGATGTAAAATTTTCAAAACACTGAGATTTTTTGGTCATTTTTAAAGACTGCGTTTAAACCACTGCTTCAAAATCTTACTTTTCATACCTATTATATGCTTAATTTGATGATTTTTATATTTCGCAACATATCAAACGCCTTCGCAAGGATATGATGAAGTAAAATTTTCAAAACACTTTTTTTAATTTTTGAAGAGTTAGTTTACACCGTAGACTAAAAATTTTACTTTTTAACCTCTTTAATGCTAAAATTCACCAAGTTTTTGCTTAGCGAATCATAAAACTCCTTTGAAAGGAAATTATGATGTAAAATTTTCAAAACACTTAATTCTTTTTGTCATCTTTAAAGACTGAGTTACCACTGATTAAAAATCTAACTTTTCTACCTATTCTTTGCTAAATTTGATGATTTTTTTTTATTTTGAAACATATCAAACTCTTTCGAGAGCATATAATGAAGTAAAATTTTCAAAGCACTTTATTGCTTACTTCATTTTTAAATAGTAAGTTTAAACCGGATACTTAAAATTATACTTTTCATACCTCTTAAATGCTAAAATCCATCAAAGTTATAACTTTGCGAATTAAAAAATTCTTTGGAAAGGATAATATGATGAAGTAAAAGTTTTAAAACAATGAATTGTTTTGATCATTATAAGACTGAGTTTTTGTTTTTTCAACTACTTATCAAAATATTTTTTTTCTTACCAAATTTCATGATTTTTTTAATTTCGAAACGGAGTACACATCAAGTTATATGAAAATATAAATCTTTGCTCTAGAGATTAGTTAAATGGAATTTTTTTAAAACAAAGTCTTAAACGGCGATATTCAAAACTTTTAACTGTTGAAGGTGAATACAGACAGTCGAGATCGAATATCCTTCCATGACCCGCGAATCTGATATTCATTCACACCTAAAAGTGTCACAGGCACAACTCTATTTGATAATTAATTTATAATATCAAAATATATGAAACAAATAAAAGATACGAAAATTTGAATAAAAAATAGAGAATTATAAGCGATAAACAGAATAAACGATTTTGATTGGTTTAATTAAAACCCTGAATACCGTTTTCCGTTTCTGATTGGACGAACGTTAAATATCAAATAGCGATTTCCGTTTCTCGCTTCTCATTGGCTATGAAACTATGAATAGCGTTTTTGGTTTAAACTCGAATTTCCGATACCGATCGGTATGGCACGCGATAGTAACAAAAATGCGGTATACCTAGTATTTCGAACGAAAACTAGGGGTTTTCGTGCGAAATACTATGTATACCGCACGTTAACTAGGGGTTTCCGATCGGTATACATAGTATTTCGCCGAAAACCCTAGTTTTCGTTCGAAATACTAGGTATACCGCATTTTTGTTACTATCGCGTGCCATACATTGGGAGTTTTGAATTTGATTTTCCTTCCGTAGTGCGACAGTGTTTTACCAGCAGACTAGGCACCTTGAGCTAGCCGGCAGTTTAGCGGCGAGCACTCCTTGACCCATCTTTCAAAATTACGTTTTGTTCCCCCATTTTTCTTTTCTAGATTGTGGTCATGGAGTTAGTAGTCTACCTGTATGGGTTTTATTCGTATGTTTATTATACTATAGGGAAACGGGACAGAGAAAGGGGAGGTTTGGGTACCCATAAACCGGTTTAACCCTACCGCTGGCTTTTGCTAGTGCCGGTACCATGTCCGGCTATCCCGAGTTCCTATCGTTGTTTATGTTTGTCTTTTGTATTTTTACTGTGGGTTTTTTTCTTGTGCAGTTCCTATTATCTTTCTGGCATGTGGCTATGTTTTTCGGCCATTGTAGGTGTTTCCTGTTATCTTTTTTATTCCATTTAATGAGATTTAATTTCCTAGCCCTTCCCCATAATAATTTGGAGCTTTGAAGGATAAACTTATAATTTTATTTTTACAGAAGGAGATAGAAGGAGAATTCCTGATAGTTATGTCAATACCATACCAAAAAGATACCATTAAAGGTATCAAAAAAGTGGTTCTCAGTCGACTAGTTACTGCTTTTACGAAAATTATAACCACTTACATCAGCCATAATCGGCGGTATGCATTTACATAGATATGGAGGACACAGTTTGAAATTCATTTTATAAAAGATAAGTCAATTTACGGTAGTTTCGCCAATTTCAAAAAGGTTCCAATCCCGTCTCGAAATACTTGTAGATTTTGTCAGGCCCGAAACTATATTCTTGCTGCTTCTAATTGAACTTTTTCTAATTTTTCAAATTTTTTTTTCAAAACAACCTCCTAAAACTTAACATGCATATTCTAGAATTGGCCTAATAAAAGTCAAATAAATAGTAGAAAGTGTATTTTTTGATAATATAAATTTCATTTTCCTAAAAACGCAACTTTGCTTGAGAGCTTTATTTATAATTGTGTCAACATGGTGCCCATTTGGCATCAGATGACGGTACAAGTTCTAACTTCTTTATTCCTCTTTTAACAGATCAATCAGCTTCCGAATTAATCTATGACGAGCAGGTATTTCTGCTCAATTTCATCTGTAAATGATGATGACAACTCTCCAGCTAATGTACCTAATTTTCTTCTTTTTTAAGAAAAGAACGTTATCACATCTCAAAATTTAAATGATCTATATGTTAACAATTAATTATATATAGTTCGCACAAAGTTTATGACGAGGAAGTAGTTGCAATTGCCATAAGTAAAAGGTAGGATATTCCTTTTTGGTGTAAAGTAAAGAAAAGTATCACAACAATTTCAATTAATGAACAGAAATAGCGGCATACCCCAGCAATGCTTGAATTTCTATTAAATAAGGTATTTGTCTAATTTGGAGGACAAGTGTTCTAGCAGACAATAAGAAAACCTCTTGGGACTAACTGTGTGACCTTTTAAGCTGATTTAATCCATTTTACGTAGTAAGCAAGGTTTATATCATCTGAAGTCAAAACTAAATAGTTTTGACTTCAGATGACAAACAAACGTTTTGATTTTTGCTCTCACACGACTTGATTTTCTAGCAGTTATATTCCCACGGCGAAGGCAATCTCAACTCATTCGCTATTGTCTTGCCTGCAGTTCGTACAAAAATTAATGTCTCAAAACTTATACAACACGGTTATTTTCAACGCTTGTTCTCTATCAGTTTTCAAACATCTTTGAGTTTATGGTCTTCCAAACGTTTAGATTTTATCTGCACTGATGAGACATAAGTTGTCGAAATGCGCATATGCAGAAAGTAAATTCACAGTGACTTCGGTATTTAGTTATTTGCTACAGTCGCGGCAACAGAAGTTCTGTAATGTTCATCATGATTTTAAATATCGTTATCATATGCCTATTTGCAAATGAGAATAAATATTTTTGAAAGGATCCAAAGTTTATTGCCGAACTGACTAACACCGACTTAAACATAATGCCAGGCCTTCATATTTCCAGTAGGACGGATGTTACGCGTAAAGCAGATCTTGCCTACCCTTAACACCTTTTTTTCTAAAATGACGGCCTTCAATCGCTTTGTATCCAGACCCGTGGTAAAAAAAAATCTTCCTGTATGTAACGTCATTTACAAATGACGGTACTTTCAAGTTTACTTTAGTTTATTCTTCTTTTCACTTTACAATAAATTGCGAGGGCAAAAATCAAGATCGACGTCCTGACAGCGCTTAGTCATTGTCCACATTGATTTTTGATTGAACGGGGATCCAAATAACACATTGTTTTCCACATTTCAATATGGCAAGTTGTTAACCTGATCAATTGATGTCTTAATTATTGATATCAAACAATTTAAATCATCCATCAGTTAACGACGAAAAAACCTCATTCCGGATTCTCATTGTATCCGTTTCGGAATTCATTTATAAATGGAACAAACAAATGCGTTTTGGTGTTGAATTCATTGATACGCTAAAATAAAAACTTAAAATTGCAAAATGCAAATTCAAAATTAAGGTAGATGGGTACTCCAAATTTTTTTCCAAAGATTCTTTTTATTTCTACAGAAAAATTTCCTTATTATATAAGCATTGAAATAAAAAAAATAAAAAGGGGGTCACCGTGCTTGTTTTAAAAATAACTGATATAAAAACAAATCAAATATTTCTAAAGAATATATAGTGAAAACAGGTATATTGTTGATTTCTTTAAAACTAATTCATAGATTTTTTTTCTACTTTATTCATGTGTTAGCTCTTTGAACATACTTTCAAAAAATATAAAGAAAAATTGGGGTCACCGCTTTGTTTTCCATGAAATTTATAAAATGTGAATTTTCATAGTAATATCTATGTAAAATATTTTTATCAGATTATCTCCCTTTTTCAAATATCTTGTTCCAATTTATTTAATTATCAAGTTACCATACCTCATCTCATTAGATAAATACATGTAAAATCGAGCCCAAGTATGCCCTTGCATTTTGTATTATGGATATAATATTGATTGATTTATTACAAATAAAAATATTTGCATATTTAAAAACCACAACAACATAAATAACAAATTCAAAATGGCGAAAGACTACCTATCTACCTTAATTGTATTTCTTTTGTTGAGAAGTATATTATGTATATATATATACTTTGGTTGTCAAAAGATGTTTGCTAATCGTCTGTGTCGTTATGTAAACAAGTTCAAGATCCAAAACAAAAGTAAACTGGCTTGTTGTGATTTGTGACCAAAATTTGACAAGATCTCGTGGTTCCGATACAGCATCCTCGGAAATTCCAATTCGTTGCATCTACCCTGCTGTTTGAATGAAGCAAGGAATACGCCAGAATAACTGAAAATAATCTCGAAGAAGAATTATCTGTAATTGGGGTAATAACCAAATCGCCGAACAGAATTGTAATGAGCCAAAGTCAAAGTAGCAAAAAAAGAGAAAAAAGGTGGAAAATTTGTAAATGTGCCAATTTCCCATGATGATTTTTATAACTAGTGATAACGTTCCTCGAGGTATTGTGAAAAAAAATCATTGAGATTCCTTTTACATTTTGTACAAATCAAAACAGACTGACATTACTTAAAAGTCAAAGGGGTTGGGGTCCCCAGAGTTTGGGGTTGGCCTCATCAGGATTCTGAGAAGCAAAAGAAAGCCTTCTAAGAGCATTTCAGGTGGTCATAGCAAAAAGTTCGCAACCAAATTTTTGTCATAAAAACATAAGAAAAAATTAGCTTTCATATCTGCGACCTAAATTGAAGGTTTGTTTAACTTAGGGACATATTGTAGATATCTATCAAAAATTTATTATTCGTATGAAAAAATATATAAAACAAACCATTTTTTCGTAGCGTGAAATGATCGATTTTGGAATTTTCTAATCGAAATAAACTTTACCTCGAAAATTAAAAAAAACGTAACATTGGAAAGGGTGAGCATGAGAGCGTTATTTGGTGTTGGGACTCGAGGCACTAACAGCCAAACCGCTAGACGCATTAGGTGATATGTGAATTTGCACAATGCAAATGGAACTAAATATAAAAAAATATAAAAGAGAGCCCAGGTAAAATAAGAAACAAAACACCGAAGTTACTGTTAATTTAGTTTCTGCTTATGTGCATTCCGATAACTTATGTCTCTTCAGTGCAGATCAAATCAAATCATTTGGAAAACAATGAACCGAAACGTGTGAAATCTGATTGAGAACAAATAACCAATAGAATCTAAATAGGAAAGCCAAAGTCAGCGAAGGACAGGCCTACATAAGAGGGAGATACTCCTTAGTTTTAAAGAAAATTTTCTTAAATTTAAATATTGGGAGCTTCCAAATAAAAATTGGTTTTCGGGCCAGCACCGAAGTACAGACTACAAGGTTGGTGATGCCCCCGGGGACTAAAAGTATCGGCATATTTTCAATACTGCAAAATACCGAAGTTACTGTTAATTTAGTTTCTGCATAAGCACTCTTCGAAAACCTTTGCCTCTTCAGTGCAGATTCAATCAAAAACATTTGGAAATCATTATAACGAAATATCTGTGAATATGAAAAAGAAAGGAAATGGGGTTAAATACCAAGGAGACAACATCCCATATCCAGGTTAAAACGACCGAAAACAAAACATCTAGGGGTCACCATATGGTCTTCAACACAGTGAGGAACCTCTAACCATATAGTAAGCCATAAATGGCCCGAATAGGTAAAGAAATCAATGGTATCAAACCACATCCAATAACCCAAATATCAAGAAACTAATATTTTATAAGAAGACAAGGACAAGCCAATGACCAACATATTCCTGACTTGGGACAGGCGCAAAAATTGCAGTGGGGTTAAACTCGTTTTCTTGGATCCAAACCCTCCCTCTATGTGTGGTGAATGGCTAAAAATAAATACACAAAAAGACTCACAGTAAAAATCAAACTAGAAAAAAATACAACTTTTCAAGACGAGTACCCTTAGAATGAAGTACATAAAACATGAAGACAATACACACAGGTACTATCCGGACAAATGCTCGCAGTTACTGGCAGCTAACTAAGGACATAATTTCTGTTGACTATGATATCAAGCCTTCTTACATATGAAATTTTAATTGAAATACTGCTAAATAGATTTGGTATAACAACATCATCAATTATGAAAGAAGAACATGATATTGTGCAATGCCAAATACTGCCAATATGAAAAATTGGTTAAATTTAGTTATGGTGTAAAGCATTTAGGAGATGATCAATATTTTTGCCAACAAAAACCAGAAGTAAAGATTTAACAACAAATCTGAATTACTTATTGTGATTTTAATATGACGAACCTTAGAAGTGTTTAAGTATCTCTTTGCATTAAAAAGTTTTAACTTCGATTTCATTCATTCACTCTATATTTTCTATGCAGAAAATAAATTAACAGTAACTTCGGCATTTTGTATCTATACCGTTTGATAGAGTCGACAATATCAAGAATACATCAATTTTTGATATACATCAATTTTTGATATACATCAATTTTTGATATACTTTCAGAAAGGATAATAAAATGCAAAGGAGTTAAGCACTATGATAATCAATGTTATAACCAATTACATCGTAAAACTAATAATGAAACCGGATAAAACGCACAGAATGTTTTGAATTTTAATATCAGACTTTTGAAACAGGAAAGAAAAAGTGACTTCCTTAAGTGTATAACAGTTTTAACTTTCAGCCATCTTTCATGATTCCTGTTGTCCCTTTTATTTCATTTAATAGTTTTTTAACAGTTTTAATGGAACAGTCCTAAATTGCAATACGAAAACCAAGCAATTTGTCGAAAGAAATATACAGTAAACAAACAAATGTAAACAAATACATTGAAACTTTCATACCAAAATAACTATGAGGGAGAATAATGAATCAAAAATGTGAATTATAACCGAATAGGGTTGTCAAGAGCCGAAGTCCACAAGACAAAAAGACAAATCAGGTAGAAACCACTGGAAAAATTGTCGACCGCAATGGTCCTGACTTGGTACAGGCATTTCAAAAGAAATGGTGGGTAAAACCGGCTTCATGGCATGCCAAGCCTCCCCTTCTATGGCGGTAGTGTCCGGTGGAAACGCAACAGCAATTGCTATTAATATTAAAAGAAATGATCATCCCAGTACTAAGTAAAAAGATACATTGGCAAACGACTACCGAAACAAGAACGAGGAAAGGGGAATTCTAAAATCATAAATCCAAAATCACATCAATTCACTTCCAACACGAATTGATCATGAGACAGAACGACAAAGACAAAACAGATAAACAAAAATGAACAAGAATGCCACACAACTAAAGCACTAGCAGTGTGAACCCCTATAAAAACTGAGCCCACGCGAATCTTAAATCAGACCTAAACTTCCGATTTAGAATATTACGATATGCAGATTTTATTGAATAAGAATTTAAAGTTTAACAATGTGTTATTTCGCAGGAATTTGACAACACTGGCCTCTATGAATTATTTAAGACAAAATGATTGATAAATATAAGAGGTGAGGGTCTATGAAAATGACTGCGGATGAACACAATCGACAGATTCAAAAACATGCGTTACAAAATTTGTTCAAGTAATGCTCAGGTAAACCAAAGAAATCTTTGCCACGCTTAATTTATTGTCTTTCTTATATCACTCATAACTAACATCCATTTTTGTTTTCATTTAAGATTTAGAGAAAGTATTTATATACTTTTAAAATGATTGCAGGGAATTTTTCACGGATAGTACTTGTGATATTAGTTATAATAACATTTCTTTTCTTTATGCAAATCCAGTATTCTTATCCTTTATCGATACGTTCAGCCATTACAATAATAATCAGAATTTCAAAACCAAGTACATATTCTAAAGATAATATTGCACGCGCTGCTACTGTGGTAAATGGGAAGAAGTACTTTTTCAACTGTACCAACATAAATACTATTAAAATTATCAAAACAGATGTAGGAGGCAGACGCTCAAAAACCGTAGACATTGGGATATTTAATAAAAGGAATGTTGTTATTAAACGACTATCTCTCTTGAAACGAAGAGAGTTAAATCAAAAGAATAGGGAATTGTTGTTTATTAAAGAAATTCTCATACGTGACCAACTTGATCATCCATCACTTATTAAGATGCTTGGTTACTGCGTCCGAAGTTTGCAAGAAAATAGTTACAAGAAATATCCAAAAACAGCAGATATCACAGCAGTGTACGAGTTTGGCAAAGAATTCACCATAACGTCGTTGCCTTTGTCCCCGTATAGCTGAGTAAGACATGCATTGAATCTGGTAAACTTGCTACAATATCTTGAAAATTCGCCATTGGGGTCATTATTAATTGGCGACTTCAAGCATCGTCATTTTCTGATGGTTGATGGCGTTATAAAACTTATCGATTTTGACTATGTTCATAACATTGAACCTCCTTGTAATGTTTCGGCTCATTGTGGCTTTCATCTAAAATGTAATAATCAATCTAGAGTCGACAAATTTGCACTAAAGAATGGTTGCACTACGACAAAAAGTTGTTTAACAGGAGTCTGTACTGGACATAATGCAGTATTGAATTTAAGCAAAATGAAGAAAGTATATTTAGGCTATTTGCTTCACCCTGCAGCATATCCGTTACGTTTTCAATGCCTTGTGGGTAATATTTCACACAAACTTCAGAATGGTAAATATAATGCCATGTCGTTAGGGTCCGATCTGAGGTCGTTAATGGATATTATAACTTCATATGCAAACAATACTAATTTATCGTAAACCAATGCAAAGTATGTCAAAAAACGAATGTGCAATTTGCTGATCGCATTTAAATATTCTGAATCATATGATAAATATAGATCCAAATTAACAAAACAATATTTATTTATTACATTGCACTTATTGATACCTGTATTTTAAATGCTTTATATTTATATCATCGCGCTAAGACAGAAACGACGCAGAAATTTGCGATTTGTAAACATGTTTACTATGATTACTACTATGTTTACTAGTCCCCTTTGGGTCGTTGTCTCTTTGACACATTCCCCGTTTCCCTTCTTTTTTTACTATGATGCTTACTATGTTGCTGCACGTTTCATCCTTCACCTTATCATTTTACATGTAGTTCGTGGGCTGGAAACACTTTCCGTGCCCCCCCCCCCCCTTTTCCCATGTTAGAACCAAACCGTTTCTTTTCAGTTCTTCTATGTCCTTTCTACAAAATAACAAAATAAAACATGTTACCACGAACATAACATGGACGTATATACACTACAGGGCCATATTTATGGTACACCATGAAAAGTTCTTGCATTTTCGTTTCAGGGAGTATGAGCGTCAGATTTCAGAAGCATTCGATATCCTCGCGTTTTATCCACTCAAACAGGGTTAAATTTTTTTGCACATGTATCATATTTTCTTGATCATAGGTCACTTTAAAATGCATAAATTAGACAATGTAGAAAATTTTATAAACTTCCAATTTTATTTTCATATATTTTAAGGCATGTAAACAGCTAATGGAAATTGAAGGAAAACTCTAGAGAGAACTGTTTCCCGCCAAAATTTGATTTTCAAAAATTTTTTGCTTATTTTGTTCCATAAGCAAAGTTCTTCAAAACAAAAGGTTATATTTTTAATTCTAATTACAAAATTTCTGACACTCGTACTCCCTCAACTAAGTTTTATCATTTAAGCTCCATAATTTTCTACAGATAATATATACTGAAATTTGGTACAAAGTTAAAATAATATAATTTAACACAATGAACACAAGATAGTGCATTTTACGCCTTTTCTATGATATGGGGATAAAAAAAATGTACCCTTCCACCTGCATAATAAAGGCGAAAATGACGATTTAAGGCTGAAAATTCCTTTCAGTTGAACAACCCTCGTCATTTGATCAAGTTTTAGGCCTAACTTATCAGTTGCTATACAGTATGGGACATTAAGACCATTAAAGTCAATAAATTTTGGATTTTCGGTATAAAATTTTTGAAAAATGGATTTTTTTTTAATTTTAAATATTTAAAATGTTTTAACAATTTCCACTTTCTGACTTTAGTTTCGTAAAAATGAAAATATACATCAAACAATCGCCAATGTAATAATGGTTTATGATATGTTAACAACAAATAGTGTGAAAAAAAAAATCAGATTTATTGAAGGTTAAAAAATGTCAAAATTAGCATCCCCCTGGGGAAATGTAAAATATTCAGGTTCTAGATGATAAAAAAGTTGTGTGTAATGCAAATTTCTGTGTGTATTTGACTTTATATAATTGACATTGACATGGAAATTGATATATTTCTTGAAAATGTTGATTGAATATCGTCTTAGCTATTAGAAAGTATGCATTGAAACATTTTAGACTAACCACAGTCTCATAAATTCCAAATATTTTACCCCTTCCCACAAATATTCAACACAATTTACTTAATTTTTTTTCAGCTTGAAAAGCTTAAACATAGCACAAAGGTGAAATGAAATATCATTTTCAAACACCAAAATATAAAGAGACTCCCATACGATATTTTACAAATAAAGCAATGGGCGTGGTTTATGGGTAGTTGAATATGAAAATGTTTATGCAAGGTTGGAATTTTCGAATTTTTAGTTCTGTAAAGTTTTTGCCATTTCACAATGAGAAATATATCTCTGATAAAGTAAAAACAATGATTTTTTTTGTAATTTACATTTAATATTTTATCATTTAAAATGTAATTTCAAATAAGTTGAATTGAGGCAATAGCATGCTCAAAATTGCATACAAACTGTTGATTATATATTTATATACAATGTAGCAACTAAATAATTGCAATTGATCTTTTCAATTTGTCATTATAAGTGAAAACAAAAATATTTTGATAACAGAAATATTGAAAACTCGGAAGTTTCTATTCTAGAATTTATATATTTTTGCGATTAGAGGACAAATATGTCTTTGTGTTGCAGATATTGGCAAAAACTAAGCCAACATGTACAAAAAATATACTTACATTGTACTTGAAACTAAAGTTTAGTATTTTTAGTGTAATGAGAAAATGTTTGCCATATTTTTTTATGATAGACTAAAGTAATACCCTTTTTATACTTATAAGAACTAGGTAAATGTCATGTTAAGATATTAAGAATTCAAGAATCATCACAAGACTAAAAGTACTTAGAAGTGTATCCACAATTTGTACGTATGTAAGGATACGTTGCATTGCCCTTTAATTCAATAGAAATGGAAAATTAAAGTGTTTTGGGTCTTTACTGCAGTATTGTTTGTATGTAAAGTAAGTGAGAACCGAACCGTCAATCCAAAACGAATAATCCAAGGACAATGGCAAATACCGAAAAAAGCGAAGAAACAGGGACACAACATGAGTACGGCACATAAAAGAAGAATGAAGACAAACACACACAGAGATGAACAACACACACCCAATTAAGATCAGGTGCACAGGTAGAATAAGCATCCCCTGCTTCTTTTAAGACGCCCGCTGTGTTGAACATGTCAAATCTGGTAGTAAAGCCAATCCTGTAGAAGAAACAACAATTAAGCTTTGAAGGAAAAGATCTGTTGTCATCTGGGAAACAGATATCCCATAGCAGGCCACTACATGGTGATGTCGACAATGCAATCCCGACAGAAAAATATCTGCTGCATGATACCTTTGTTGGTTTCTGTTGAAAAAAAAATGGGCAGTGGATGTGTGTTTTGACAAATAAACGGTAAAGAAGTAAAAAATAACAAAATCTTACCAAAGTGGGGCTGGTATATATTGATAATCCTACTTAAATTCACGAAGACGCTAGACACAAATTTTGAATAGTACAATTCACTGTCAAATATTATAAGCGTGGTCATTTCTGAATGATTTTAACATATTAGTTTAGACTTTTCATGGAAAGTATTATTACCGTGAAACTTGTAATGAAGAGTGGGAATAACCTAAACAACGAAAATTACCAACTTGTATTTGTCTTTCGATTGATAAATCAGGCAGCTTAATGATGATACATTAAAAAAGAACAAGTTGCAATAAATTTCTATTATTTGAGAAAAGAGTAGATGTTTTTGTTATCTAAATTATAATATCATACCCGAAATACCATTTTGCTTACATTTTTGTTGGGGTGGGTGTAAGAAAATATCCGTATTTAAAACCTGTCTGATGCTTCTTGTACACTTATATAGTATGTTTTGACGGCTAATGCATAGCTTAAAACAATTAAAATGCTTGCTATATAATGCGAGGTTCTTCATTGTTTTGAAAACCGTGTGGTGACACCGAAATGCTTTGTTTTGGAACGTTTTAAAGTAAGTGAGAACCAATCGTCAGTCAAAAGAACGAACAAGCTATGAACAATTGCAACATCGGAAACACCAAGAAACAGGAAACCCCTCCCTTGAGTACAGGATAAAAAATTATCTTGAGATGGGATGTTGTCTCCTCGACATTTACCCCATTTTCTTTCTTTTTCATAATTAAATTGCGAATTTTCAAATAAAGACTCGCTGATTGATTATAGTGAGTTATAAAAACATTTTGAAATACTACGTTCTCATTTTTTTCTCAAATATCGGCCCAAATCATATATTAATTCCCTCTTTAGACATTAAAACAACACATTAAAATATATGTTATAATTTTCTACATATGAAACAAATAGTCCATGGGCTGGAATAACACCCCGTGCACCCCCCAAGTTATGATCACCACCCATATTTTTGACTCCTTCTATATCCCCTTTTCAAAATTAAACATGTTAACATGAGCATAACCTGCAATATTGGAACAGGCCCCTTTTTTAGACCCATCCAAATAAATTTGGGAAAATTTCGTTTTTGATCAAGGTTTTTCTTTTAATTGCTTCAAATTGTTGATTGGGGCCTCTCAGTGGTATAGAATGATATCCTATGTTATTAACTTTACATATATTCCACATAAGTACCATTTCTATACCCAATACGTTATAAAAATTGAAAAATCTTACCCCAACCCCTTCAAAATGTTGACTTAAATTTTAAGATTTTTCTCGAAATTGTGTAAGTTAGAACCAGTCCTTTATGTTTTTCATTTCATAATTCTTGGAATTGTTTTAAGTCTTTTAATGTCCTTTCTTAAAAAAATAAGCATGTTAACATAATGTAAATATATTTTGAATGACCAAACTATCACTTTTAAATAGACATATAAAACACATCTTTTAATATTTTCGTTTTCGACAAAGTTTTGTCCCTTTTTGTCTCATCTTATCTATGAGTTTTTCAAATTCATGAAAAGATGAAATAAAATGGAAGTAAATAATATCTTCTTTACAACTGGTACAAATTATGGCAGTTTTGAAGTATTATAAACTTCCTACATCCATAAAACTTACCCCTACCCCAACAAATTTACTCTAAAATTTTCAATTTTTTGTCTATCTTCGCATAAAAATTACCAGAACACGCAAATTTTGTGTTGTATATGACAAGGTTGCATTATGATTTCGTATGTTGACTTAAACTCGACATTTTCAGATTTATCCAAAGTTCACTGTTAAATCGTTATTCATTCAAAATCTGGAGGATATTTCTGCAGATATGTCAATTATTTGTTCTTAGGGATATATAAGTTGTCTTAAAAAATTGCTTAGAAAAACAAGGAGTGTTTAATGTGACTCTGAATACCGAAAATCTTACCCCTTCCCCAACACATTGTCCCTAAAATTGTCAATTTTTTCTCTATGTTCGCATAAAAATAACCAGACACGCCAAATGTGTGTTGTATATGACAAAGTTGCATGAATTACTTTATGATTTGCTAATCTTAACAGCCATTTCTCGACTTAAACTCAATATTTATCCTTAAATTATTGAAAAATTGGGATTTTCTGTATTTCAAATTTGTCCAACGTTCACTGTTTAGTCGTAATGTATGTATGGCACGCGATAGTAACAAAAATGCGGTACACCTAGTATTTCGAACGGAAACTAGGGGTTTTCGTGCGAAATACTAGGTAAACCGCACGTTAACAATGGGTTTCCGATCGGTATACATAGTTTTCGACGAAAACCTTAGTTTTCAATTGAAATTGAACGGAAACTAGGGGTTTGCGATGGAAACCCATAGTTTCCGATCGGTATCGTTAATTTGAGTTTAAAGCGAAAACGCTATTCATAGTTTTAGCCAATGAGAAACGAGAAACGGTAATCGCTATTTGATATTTAACGTTCGTCCAATCAGAAACGGAAAACGGTATTCAGGGTTTAATTAAAATTAAATCGTTTTTTTTCTGTTTTTCGCTTATATTTCTCTCTTTTTTATTCAAATTTCGTATCTTTTATTTATTTTATATATTTTGATATTATAAATTAATTATCAAATAGAGTTGTACCTTTGACAAATTTAGGTGCGAATGGATATTAGTTTCGCGAGTCATTAGAGGATTCGATCTCGACTGTCTAAATTCATCTTCACCAGTTAAAAGTTGTGAAATATCGCCGTTTTAGACTAAGTTTAAAAAATATTCAATTTAACTAATATACAGAGCAAAGATTTTTATTTTCATATAACTTGATGTGTACTGTGTTTCGAAATTAAAAAAAATCATGAGATTTTGTATGAAAAATAAATAATTTGATAAGCGGTTAAAAAACAAAAACTCGGTCTTATAAATAACTAAATACCGAAGTCACTGTGAATTTACTTTCTGCATATGCGTATTTCGACAAATTATGTCTCATAAATGATCAAAACAATTCAGTAATTTAAAACTTTTACTTCATCATATCCTTTCCAACGAGTTTTATAATTTGGAAGTTGAAAATTTCATGAATTTTAGCATTTAAGAGGACTGAAAAGTATAATTTTAAGTTTGCGGTGTAAACTTTAAAAATGACAAAAACCGCTGTTTCAAAATCTTACTTTTCATACCTTTTCTATGCTAAATTTGAAGATTTTTGTATTTCGCAACATATCAAACTTCTTCGCAAGGATATAATGAAGTAAAATTTTCAAAACACTTAACTTTGTTTTGACATTTTCAAAGAGTTAGTATACACCGTCGACTAAAAATTTTACTTTTCATTTCTTTTTAATGCTAAAATTCATCAAGTTTTTGCTTTGCCATTTATAAAACTCCTCTCAAAGGATACTATGGTGTAAAATTTTCAAAACACTGAATTTTTTTCGTCGTTTTTATAGACTGAGTTTAAACCGCTGTTTCAAAATCTTACTTTTCATACCTTTTCTATGCTAAATTTGATGATTTTTGTATTTCGCAACTTATCAAACTTCTTTGCAAAGAAATAATGAAGTAAAATTTTCAAAACACTTACCTTTTTTGACATTTTTAAAGAGTTAGTATAAACCGTCGACTAAAAATTTTACTTTTCATTTCTTTTTAATGCTAAAATTCATCAAGTTTTTGGTTCGGGAATTATAAAACTCCTCTCAAAGGATACAATGGTGTAAAATTTTCAAAATACTGAATTGTTTTTGTCATTTTTAAAGACTGAGTTTAAACCACTGATTAAAAAATCTAACTTTTCTGTCTATTCTATGCTAAATTTCATAATTTTTTTATTTCGCAACATATCAAACTCTTTCGAAAGGATATCATGAAGTAAAATTTTCAAAACACTTTATTGTTTTTGTCATTTTTAAAGAGTAAGTTTAAACCATTAACTTAAAATTATACTTTTCATACCGCTTAAATGCTAAAATTCATGCAATTTTTAACTTCCAAATTATATAACTCCTTGGAAATGATATGATGAAGTAAAAGTTTTAAATTACTGAATTGTTTTGATCATTTATAAGACCGAGTTTTTGGTTTTTTTAACTGCTTATCAAATAATTAATTTTTCATACCAAATTTCATGATTTTTTTTTATTTCGAAACAGAGTACATATCCAGTTATATGAAAATAAAAATCTTTGCTCTAGAGATTAGTTAAATTGAATATTCTTTTTAAACTTAGTCTAAAACGGCGACATTTCACAACTTTTACCTGGTGAAGGTGAATATAGACAGTCGAGATCGAATTCTCTCAAGACCCGCTAATCTGATATCCACTCGCGCCTAAATTTGTCAAAGGTACAACTCTATTTTGATAATTAATTTATAATATCAAAATATATAAAATAAATAAAAGATACGAAATTTGAAAAAGGAGTGAAATAGAAGCGATAAACATAAAAAAAAACGATTCTGATTGGTTTGATTAAACCCTGAATACCGTTTTCCGTTTCTGATTGGACGAACGTTAAATATCAAATAGCGATTTCCGTTTCTCGTTTCTCATTGGCTAAAACTATGAATAGCGTTTTCGCTTTAAACTCGAATTAACGATACCGATCGGAAACTCTGGGTTTCCGTCGCAAACCCCCAGTTTCCGTTCAATTTCAATCGAAAACTAGGGTTTTCGTCGAAAACTATGTATACCGATCGGAAACCCATAGTTTACGTGCGGTATACCTAGTATTTCGCACGAAAACCCCTAGTTTCCATTCGAAATACTAGGTATACCGCATTTTTGTTACTATCGCGTGCCATATATATGTCAAATCTGGGGGATATGTCGGTAGATATGCCATTTAATTGTTTTTGTTTTTTTTTTTGGGGGGGGGTGGGTGGGGGTAATATGTTTGCAATTTACGTGAGTTTAGTTAGTCAAAAGCATACTTTCTAATAGCTTAGATATAGTGAAACAATATTTTATCAACATGTTTACTTTAGATACCAATTTCGTGAAGTTTTTACAGCTCTAAGTCAAATTAGCCATATTTCTGAAAAACAGAAAATTGCCCCTTAAAAATGCCCCTTAAAAAGTTTAAATCTTCTTAAAAAATGGGCTTCTGCATGTCAGCTTGAGTGAAATACACACAATAATTTGCATTAGACATTATCTTTTGATCATTTAGAGCCTGAATATTTTAAATTTTCTCTTAATTTTAAGGGGGAGGGGTGCTAATTTTGCCATTCCTGATCCCACAATAAGTCTGACTCTAAAATTTGTTCACGTTATTTGTTGCTTACATATCATTAATCTTTATTGCATTGGCAATTATTAGACATATATTCAGATCCAGAAGTAAGAAAGACGACATTGTGAAAATATTTTAAATTCTGAAAATTTCAATTTTTCAAAAATATTATACCGAAAATTTCAATTTTTCAAAAATATTATACCGAAAATTTCAATTTTTCAAAAATATTATACCGAAAATCAAAATTTTATGGACTTTAATAGTCTTATTTTTCAACATTGTATCACAAATGATAAATTAGGCATAAAAACTGATGAGATTTATTTATCAGAAAGGAATTGAAAGCTTAAAAATCGTCATTTTCGCAATTTTTTGCAGGGGGAGGGGTATATTTCTTGCATGCCCAGATCATAAAAATAGCGTGATGTGCCCAAACTTGTGTTCATTGTAAAGTATATTCAATACACTTCAATTTGATACCAAATTTAAGTACATCTAACTTATCTACATAAAATTATGGAGCTTAAAAGATAAAATTAAGAACAAAACTAAAATACAAGAATTTTGTGTGATGTACTATAAATGTGGCCCTATACTGTCTATGCGGGCAGGTAATATTCGTGTTAACATGTTTTATTTTGAAGAGGGGATAAAAAAGAACTGAAAAAAAAAAACCGGTCTGGATCATAAGTGGGGGGGGGGGATGCACGGAAAGTTATTTCAGCCCATGGCCTAAAAGGCGTGGCCATATTTTCTTAGATTATATACAAAAACTGGCAAAACCTTGGGAATTGTCGTAATATTTATTTGGGGAAGGGGTAACATTTCAGTATTTTCAAACCCACTGAATCATTTTTCTACATTTTTACAATGTTTAATTATAGCTTATGAATATGTAAAAGTTAAATCACATATCGTCAGATAGATGCTCCAAGTCTTAAACAACGGCATTAGAATACCGAAGGAACAAGGGAAGCGAAAACCACAAAAATCGAAATCTAAAGACATGGCAAAAACGGCAACAGAGAAAAATAAAGACAAAACAAAGACGTCAGACAGGTACAATGCACTGAAGTAAAAACGACACCAAAAACTAAGGCACTCATGGTGTGAACTCCCATGAAAACCGGAAGTGACATCAGGTGCTCCAGAAGAGTAAGCATGTCCTGCTCCGCTAGCGGCACCCGTCACACTATCAGTGAGTCAATCCAATGTTGAGTCAAAACCGGTTATGTCAAATCCGTGAAGACGTGGAATCTAGCTGAAACTCCGTTTTCATTTGGAACACAGACATATCTGTCAATGATATCATGGTGACAGCCATAAAATTTCTGAAGGGATGAAAGCAACAAAGGCTGAACTAATCCCTGACTAAGCAACTTTTGGGACAGTGTTTTTGCTCTATTCAAAAAATCACTGTATATACTACATGCGCGACAGTAACGAATCAACTGTGAAATGTACACGCCATAGGCTGGAAAGGTAGGTATATTGCAGCTAAGAAAGGGAAAATTCACAATTGGGAAGTTAAAATCATCACGTTTGTCATATAGCTTAGATTTCAAACGTCAGTCTTCATTAATGCATATAAACAGATCTAAGTACGAAGCTGAAGTAGGTGTGTCAGAAGTCTCTTTAATTTCAAGCACATTGGGATAGATCTGGTGTAAATATTCCTTGAATTTTGGATTATTAAGAGAAAGTACATCGTCTATGTAGCGGAAGCTGAAATTAAAGGACTGAGCTAAATGTTTTTGTTTTTTCTGTGGTAGCCCTTGTAAAAACTTGGCCTCATACGAGAAAAGAAAGAGATCAGCTAAAAGCGGCGCGCAGTTAGTTCCCATGGGAATCCCGATTGTCTGTTGAAAAACGCGACCTCCAAATTCGACAAAAATAGTATCTATTAAAAATTCCAACATCTTGATTACGTCATTCTCCGAGTACTTCTTGTTTGACTTGGTGTGGTTCTTTACAAAATATGTTTTGTCTTTTCCTACTATTAAGTAAGTGTATCTGCGTTCTTCGTTTTAAGTGCAGAAAAATTGATGTATCAAATCAGAAATTATTGTTTTCAATTTATTGTGTGGCAGGGTAGTATAAAGAGTAGAAAAATCAAAAGTTTGTATGCTGTGGCAAATGGTAAGACTGCTAGAGGATAGCTGTTCAAGAAGATCTTTAAAATTTTTTAGAATCCACATCTGATTGACGCCAGTCGTGGAGTAGACTTAATCGCAGTAACTTTTCAGGCCATCTCTGACTGCGGTCAATAAAGTAGTAAGGAGCTTAGAAAGTGGCTTAGTGGTGCATCTGGAAGACCCCGCTATGAATCTCTTTTTGTATTGGGTTCTTGTGAAGTTTAGGGACCCAGTAGATGTAGGAGAGCTGATTGTTTTCATTCCCGCTTTCATGCCAAAGGATGTTAAAAGATTTAAAAAAATCTAAAAATTTAAAGATTTAAAAAAGATGTTAAAAGACTTTAACAGGGAATTTTGGAAAATTCTAAAATACTGAAAATTCCCATTTTTCATTCATGTCAGGCTAAATACTCGGTTTCAGTCTAGAAAATGTGTGTAAAAATGGCACATTATGATGTTATTCAAGCAATATTAATATATAAACAATAACATTGGTGTGTTTTGACCGTTTATATTCGAAAGTTCAAAAACTTCCCAATTTAGCAATAATTTATTGGTGTAAGGGTTTATTGATTTATGTTGTTTATATTACTTAAAATAGCCAACATTTGTACCAGTTTTAAAGCAAATATAGTAAGCTTGCATTTGATACATACTTTAAATAGCAAAATACCGAAGATACAGTTAATTTATTTTCTGCATATGCACATTTCGACAACCTATGTCTCATCAGTGCAGGTCAAACTAAAACATTCGGGATGTAAATGGATAACAGAAAATATTTACATTGGCTAAAATTATAATTACATGAATACATTAATCTGCAATGTTACTTTAAAGGAAAAACACGTATAAGACAAAAGACAAACGTAGACAACGATAGGACGAGTACGTGTGCAAAATTTTCAGGTCACTAGGTCACAAAGCTAATTTAAAGGATGCAAGCAGAATATCTTGTCGATATCCCTATTACGTGAAGAATGTAAGCATATCTGGACTTTTAATCAAGTTTTAGCATTTTTAACATTTCCGTAAAAACGGGGATTAGAAATGTCCTTAGTAATAGGTTGTTTACGAGTAACACCATATGTAGATATCAAATGTTCATGTCTATTATACATTTGAAAAAGAAAGGAAATGGGGTAAATGTCAAGGAGACAACATCCCATATCCAGGTTAAAACGACCCAAAACAAAGCATCTAGGGGTCACCTACGGTCTTCAACACAGTGAGGAACCTCACACCATATAGCAAGCCCTAAATGGCCCCAAAAAGGTAAAAAAGTGAATAAATCAATGGAAACAATCACATCCAATAACCCAAATATCAAGAAACTAAAATTTTATAAGAAGACAAGAACAAGCCAATAACCAAAATATTCCTGACTTGGGACAGGCGCAAACATTTCGCTGGGGTTAAACTCGTTTTCTTGGATCCAAACCCTCCCCCTATGTGTGGTGAATGACTAAAAAATAAATACACAAAAAGACTCACAGTAAAAATCAAACTAGAAAAAAGTCCAACTTATCCAATGAAGTACATAAAACATGAAGACGAAACACACAGGTACTGTCTAGACAAATGCTCGCAGTTACTGACAGGTAGCTAAGGACATAATTTCCGT
Source organism: Modiolus philippinarum (assembly GCA_002080025.1). Taxonomy (NCBI): domain Eukaryota; kingdom Metazoa; phylum Mollusca; class Bivalvia; order Mytilida; family Modiolidae; genus Modiolus; species Modiolus philippinarum. Next base: position 352,404 of record MJUU01028540.1, read on the forward strand.
TGACTATGATATCTTACATATGAAACTTCAATTGAAATACTTCTAAATAGATTTGGTATAACAACGTCATCAATTATGAAAGAAGAACATGATATTGTGCAATGCCAAATACTGTCAATATGAAAAATAGTTTAAATTTTATCATGGTGTAAAGCATTTAGGAGATCATCAATATTTTTGCAAACAAAAACCAGAAGTAAAGATTTAACCACAATGCTGTATTTATATCCTTTATGAATAAGTTTGTTCAAAGGATTTGCACAACTTCGTAAATGTATTCAACAACTTATGAAATATGTAGCCCTGTTGTAAAAGTAAGGTTACGTTCATTTAAATCAAGAGTAGAACAAAGTTGAAAGAATCGTACCATCCCTTAGGATTGAGAAAGAAGAATGTTGCCATCAGGAAAAGGGGAATTACTTATTGCGAAATCAAAATTAACCCTTTTATCATATATTTTTGTTTTTATTTTACCTGAGTCAATAATAATAGTTAGATCCAGAAGTCAATTAAATGATATTTGTTTACTTATCAAAAACGAAAATATTTAAAGATCTTTTTATTTAGTCTATTCGAAAATTCAACTTTGGTCATTAAAATATGGTAACATTATGTTAACATGTTTTATACTTAGGAAAATATAGATCGAAAAACTAAAATAGAAAATTGTAACTGAGATGCACTTCGGGTTCTATAGACCATCAAACTTATTCAATTTCAATGAAAATATCAAGTCAATATTTCATAGGCGCTAGGGAATGTATTGTTTTAGGCAAAGGAAATTATAAAAAATGTTGGTTATTTGTAAAGCTCATTAAATGAGCAATCATTTGATACCTTGCTTTTATAAAGCATTTGGTCAACATTCTGTAGCAACTGAAGCAATTGAAAGAAAAACTTGTACGTAAACGAAATTTTCCATAATTTCGGCAGGAGGGTCTAAAGACGTGCTTTATTTTAAATAAACGGATGTAAGCAGACTTATTAATGGTGGTTTGGAAGTGTGTGTGTGTGTTTGTCGTGCATTGGGGTTATTCCAGTCCATGGGCTAATAATAAGTGATGATTACCAATAGTTTCAAATTTTTTGTACTTGGTGTGAAATTTCAGATTTGCAATGAATGCATAATTCTTTAGGCTGTACTTATTAGAAGTATTTTGGTTTCTTTGACACGCCGACTTTTCATTCAAGAACAGAATTGATAAGTAGTCATCCAAAAATTAGTCGCAGCGAATGAAATTACAATTCATAACTCATTGTTAACGCATAATCATTTGTTTTTGCCACTTTGGACACTCGCTTAAACTATAAAACGGATGTCCTTAATTCCGCCTATAAGTAATAGTATCACCTTCGCTAAAACATTATCCAAAAACAACTGCAGTAGAATACTGAAGAATATCAAGGCATAAGATTACATAAATTAAACAGGTTCAACACGGCAGGTGTCTTGTAAGGAGCAGGAGATGAACCCGAAGTACATCTAAATTCCCGTGTTTTTTTTTTTTTTTTTTTTGGTTTGTTTTTTTTATTTTTGCTCCGTGGTGTTCATCTGTATGTGTGTCTTCATTTTTTTTCTTTTGTCCTGTACCCAAGCGTTGTCCTTGTTTCTTAGTGTTTCCGATGTTGCCATGTTGCCGTTGTTCACGGATTGTTCGTTCTTTTGACTGACGGATGGTTCTCACTTACTTTAAAGATAAATAAAAACGGAGACACCCGAAGACGGAATACTATAGACACTACACAACCCCAAAACATAAACATCACAAATACAACACTCGAAACTAAACTGTTAACTCTGATAAAACAGACTGCCATGAAGCGCTGCCGAAGGGCAAGCAAGTCCTGCTCTGTATATTACAGCCGTTACACTACAAATGTAAATCAGTAGGTTAATCCAGGATAAAGTAAATATCGGTAATGCAAATATTGGATTAAGTAAGGGAGATACAATGGCCAAGTGTGAATTCATGAAAAAGAATCCACGAGCCGGAGGCGAGTGGATTGTTTATCATGAATTCACACTTGGCCATTGTTTCTCTTACTTAAACCATTGATGAGACGTTTATGTAATCAAGAGATTAAAAGGATTATCGCCTATCTAATTAAGGCATTGTTATCTTTATAATATATATGTTTTATGATCGAAAGCTCACACAGTATTACAGAAGATTTATATGGATGAAGTTGTTCTAAAAGTTTGATTTGAACCGATGACTTATATTAAGATAAACTTCAATTGTTGGTTATGTGTTTTTCAAAGTGAGTCGAAAAGGTATTCAATTCAGTAAAAAAATGTCGGTGAATAGTGTTGAACCTGTAATTCTTGTCAAAGAAAAACGAAGAAGAGAGAAAACGTAAGTTTTGTCTGTATAATGAAATACTTTATGCCAAAACACATTTTTATATCTTTAACCTCAGGGTAATACATGTACGAGCAAATGACAGGGGAAAGAAGAGTGTAATTTTTGGTTTAATTACACTTTATGTAAGTAAGCTGTATTCTGATTGGTTAATAGCCGGTGCATTTGGGGAGGTGGGACAAATACCCCTTCACCGTGGTATTTGTCCCGGAGTCACCCGTGCGCTTTAATGATAGGGACATTCGGTGTAATTAAACAGATATATCATGAACGTCGGGGTATTTGCCAAAAATACAAGTCTTGGGTCTAAATTTCCCGAGCCTGTAAATTGTACCTCCCCTCGACTTGTATTTTTTGGCAAATACCCCTCCTTATAATGATATATCTGTTTAATATTTGATTACTCGAGTCACTTTGTCTATTGGAAATAAATTTAAAAAAATAAAATGAAAAGAAATAAAATGTTAAATTGTATATACCATAGAATCTCCCCCCCCCTCCACACATAAAAGGGAAAATGACTTTTCACTGAGATGTACGCATTTGATACGTCTATTTTTTTTCACTTATTGCATACAAAAACTTTTTCAATGGAAATAGATGAAAAAACTTCATTAAAAAACAAAACAGTGGCGGATCCAGCGGGGCCAAAGAACCACGTCCCCCTGGCACTAGTGACCTTTTCTTAATTGAACAAACAAACAAACAAAAACAAACATCAAAGAAGAGGTTTGTTTATTTAGTATATTTATTAAAAATGTCATAGTTAGGGTATCTCGTAACAGCTGGAATAATTAATGACACTTTAATATTCTAGTACCTGTAAAAATATTGAAAATTAAAATAAGTCGGTAAAATAAGACTACGCAATTGTCAAAGTCTTTATAACGTTTCGCTTCTTTCGTTTGGCTACATTCAGCAATTCTCACGATTTCAACAATTTATGTCATTAGTACAGATCATACATAAAACTCATACATAAAAGATACCGCAATTATAAGATAATTTCTCGATTCTCATCCATTTTTTTTTTGTCTCAAAATTTTGCGCGGATGGGCGAATTTTATTTTATATTTTTATAAAATTTTGTGAAAAATGCTTTCATTAAAAAGAAATGTACCAAAATTTGCCAAAAAAATCAAAATAAAATTTGTAAAGGCATGTCAAAAAATCTTGGCGAGTGGGGATGAGAATCTAAGGATGTATTTTTTTTTATTATTGCTTAATGTTACCTTTTCCTTAATAGTAACACATTAAAATAATTGAACTGGGAATATAAACTTCAAGTGAAATCTTAACAGTTCTAAAGTCCTTTTATTTCTTTGTTTAGGTCACGATCTCCTGCAATTCTTGATTAACAAGAGGATTGCAAAAACTATCAGTTCAAGAGTGTAATGAATGGGGAATAACATGGGCTCTGGAATAATAAGCATTTTTGAAAGTGGGGATCTGGGCTACAGCACAGGGTTCCGGGCTCCGGGCTCTAACACAGGACCTCCGGGATCCACTCGTGGGAATCTAGGCTGCAATTACGTTGGCTCCAGGCTCTCTTGGGGAAGGGGAGTCCGTGTTTTTACCCCCGGTTTATGATATTTCATAGTCCTTTTTCTTAATAAGCAGATCTGTGGTACAGAAAATTATGAATCAATGAAAAATGTGTACAAACCGGATATTTTATTTAATTTTTCCATCTACTAAATATTCTGGAAGAAATACCGTGCAGCACCGCTGGTAAGTCAGTTATCAATCACTGTGCTTTTCACCACAATTGGAAGCATAATTTTGTATATTTTGTACATATTTTGAACTAACACTGATAACAGGATCGAACTCGTAAATGATTATAAAATCAATTTTTTGATGTTGATGTTGTAACCCCCTCCCGGCACTCATAAGCAGCACTATAGGCTCGCCCTTGTTAAAGCAGGTTTGTTATTTGATTCACATGGAACTTAATTAAGTAAATCCGAAAAAGTCGGAATATAGTAGAAGTGAACGCAAATACGGGTTTTTCTCTATTACTTGAACAAGTTACTAATATGTATTTTTAAACAGAAAATCTGTGACACCAGCAATTCTGGATAAAAAAAAAATAATCTAACCCTCACGCTGTGTATTAGAAACCAAACACCCCCCCCCCCC
>MJUU01028540.1:356918-379177 GCA_002080025.1 Modiolus philippinarum
CGCAAAATCAAAAAGGTCCGTGCCTAACGAAGGTGTCATAAAACTCGATACGAAAAAATATTTCGCTTAATCGGACAATTACATCGCAGTGAAATGTAGTAAACATACATTTCCCTCGGGACGTTTAAAAACTTTAAATTAGAAAACAATAGAGGGGATGCTGTGGGTTCTTTAAAAAGAATCCACAGTTAATACAATAGATGACGTCACAACAATGATTTAACAATACTAATTTCACTGTGATGTGAATATGTAGCATTAAATAGTGTCTGCCATTAAATATTGCCCCCCATTGCATATTTTTTTTATGATAAAGTCCGGGGATGGAATAAAATGCATTGGAGATCATGAAGTATTGCCCTCTTGGATTTTCTTATGAAATATAGAACAGAAAGGACAATTTTTCACGGGACACTATTTTGGCTTACATATATGACGTTTTCAATGTCAAGTTCTTTACTGTTTGACGTATTTAGGGCCAACTCCCCTTTCAGTGTGGCTGAGGTGATTACCTAATGATATATGCCACTGTTGAACAATATTTGTTCATTATACTTGCACAAATAAGTTCGACGTCACAATGGGTGACATTTCTATTGCATGCTATATTCACACACCAAGGCGTCATCCAGCACGACTGCTTTTTTAGTTTACAAAAGTCTAGACTAAAAATAAAAACAATGGTTATTAAGACAAAATAGCAAAATACCGAAGTCACTGTAATTTATTTTCCGCATATGCGCATTTCGACAACTTCTGTCTCATCAAAGAGGGGAGCTTTTCTGTGAATGTGTTTTTGGCATTTTTGGCTTATGGTCAAATTAATTAATTATTAACTTGTTGAATGTTTATGGTCAAATTAATAATAATTTACCGTTTTTGTCCATTAGTAAAATTTTACTTTGTTAACACTAAAAGGGAAATGAAAGGCTCTGCTCTGTTGATCAAAAAAGCGTGTTACTTGTTTCGTGGCTGTTATGCGGGTGTCTTGTAAGAATCAGAAGATGCTTACTCTACCGCTGCACCTGAATTCACCCATGGTTTTCTTTATTAAGGTCCGTGATGTTCATCTTTGTATATGTTTGGTGTGTGTCTTTATATTTCTTTTCGGGCCGTACTCATGTCATGTTTTTGTGTCTTTGTTCTTCGTATGTTGAATTTTTCTTAGATTATTCGTTTTAGACTGACGGTTCGGTTCTTATTTACTTTAAAACTGTTAATGTGTTTTGCGAAAATTGTTGCCATGTTAATGAAACCATCTTTGCCTTTTCCTCAAAAGATTACGGGTGAAAACAAAATGTCAAAAAATTGAAGGTTAAACTCGAAACGGCTTTGGTTTAGAGTAAGTGTTTTATAGACCAGGTAGTGTTATGTATAATTGTAAGAATAATTCAAATTAATACATGTATGTCTCCAAGTTTTAGCTCTACCGATCTTATCTAAGTTTAGGTCCCTGTGTATTTTCAAAAGAGCAAATCTGAGGGAGAAGAAATTTTTATTTTACACGTGCAAGTCAGAGTCAAGAACGGCTTTCTACTTCAATGTATGCATATGCTGACAACAAAAATTGGTAACATTTTTGTCAGGCCTACGAATGTTTCAGATGTGTTTTATTACAATAGTTCTATTATTTTATGCGCAGAATAGGATTATTGGGGAAAAATTACCTTGAGTTCAATTTCCAGGAAATTACGGATAAGGTTGATATTCACTTATCTTTTTTAACGTGCAAGTATTTTGGGTTTAAATGGAATCAAGAAATACTTTTGATGTTTTTGTTATAACCGTATTACGTTGACAATCGAAAAAATCTCATGAATTACCAAGAGCGACTTTTTTCAATTACCTAACCGTCGGTTTTTCAATCGGTCTTGACTGTCTATTTTTGGATTTTCTAAACACTTACATATTTGCCGCTGTACTCTGGTTCATTAAACGTTTTATTTTCCATTTTGGTTTGTTAATGTATTTGAACTTTTTAGAATGGCACAGTTCATGGTTGGGCTGATATTGGTCGAGGGACGATAACCGTGATGATATGGAAAAGGCCATGTCTGAATTTGTTTATTATTTACTTATTATCATTCCCGGGCCGTAATAGCCATACCACCGGGCTGTTATGGCTTTTTCACACCGTGGCAGTCTGATATGGCCATACAAGACTGGTTAGTGTGATATGGACTGTCAACTTCCAGCAATATTGAATATGCAAAACAAAACATCTTTGCTAAGTATGTGTAATAGTACTATATATTTACAAATGATATTGACTTTTAAAGAACAAACTGAAAATCAAACTTTAGCGTTTCAATTATTCCATTTACATTTTAATATGCTGAAATGATTCTCCATTTTTTATCTTCCAATTGTGCATTGAAGGGACATAAGTTGTAGAAATGGGTATCTGGTATATTTTCACAATTTACAGCACTCGGAGTATTTTTTATATTTTGTTACAACTTATAGGTCGATGCATCTACTGTTTAAATTGTTTGTCCGCGAGCAAATCACCAATCAGGTTATCCAATGCTTTGGTGCAGGAACAAAAACAGACATTTGAAAAATATAAGAAAAGTTTAAGTAAGCAGTATCGCATTTTGCAAATGGCAGTGTAGGCTAATATTGTGTTACGTCTAGGTCCTGATATTTTCATTTGACCCCCCTTTCCACCAAATTACAAATATGCTTTAGAAAATTTTGCACACTGACATACACTTTTCTCTTGAAAATATGAAGTCATACATCTATACTAAAATATTGATGAAATTCTTAATATTCCTTCGCTTGATTTAAAAACTGTTTTGCTTTGATGCAAAGAGAGTGATTAATATAGAAAAAACAGGCACAGTTACCCACCACTATTTTTTTTATTTAAATAACATATGATCGATTTTCTTATAAATTAAAAAAAAACAAAACATGAAATTTAAAATCTTGATATTATTAACCCGACCATTCTGAATCATTGTCTGAGAAAATTTGTACATTGAGCAAGGAATGCAAGAATGGCTCGCGTGAAGTCCGGTAGGTTTAGATACCTGTTCATGTTAAAAAGAGCATATCTAAGGGTAAATATTATATAGTTAGAGTCAAAAAATGGTCTTCCATTTCCATGCTTGCTCGTGTTGAATTATTGAAAGTTGCAAAACGTGAATCTGATATATCAGCCATACTAATTTGTCAGAGGGGCTTTGTTGAGCCCTTAAGTGTTATCCTTACCTTAATTGTAATCCGATTACACTTAAGGTTAAGGACCACCCTTAAATGTAATTTCGTTTACATTTACGGTTGCAGGACCTCCCTTAATTGTAACCGATTACAATTAAGGGAGATAGTGTACATATGCCTGCAGTACCTACCCTAAATGTAATCCCTCGGAATTAGTTAACAGTTTGCAGCGAATATAACCTTTTGGTAGGTTGATTTTGATTTAAAAAATCAAACAACCAAAGATTTTTTCTCTCCTTATGTTGAGAATTATGGAAGCCGAAAAGGGCAATTTTTAATATTAATAACTGTAATAATATGTCAAAATTATCATGTATTAATGCAGATATTGCGGAATAACCTGTAGGACACTGTAGACCGGGAGATTTCAGCGCCGTCTCATTTTGCGGTTTGTTCGTTTTGTTTCGCACAATCCTTAATTTGCGCTTAAATGAACCCCCGAAAAATCAAATAGAAATCTATTCGCGTAGTTTTATTTTCGCTGTATCTTTTGTATCGCGAAAATCATGACAATACACTTCCACGGAAATTTGGCGGTTTGCAGTAATTATTTTTATTATAGCTCTAGAGATATTGTCATGACAAGGGTAAAATTAAGGGCCAGCTATATATAAAGGAAAGGGTTACAGTCTGTCTGTTTGGCTGCTGTAATACCCCGCGACATATTTTGCAGGGCTGGGCTAAGGTAAGCGTTATTATGGACTAGATACAATATTACGGCCATCTATTGCTGCTTTCATTGCTACACCCCTGCGACTACCTACATGGTTTGGGGCTAAATTATGGACTATATGAATGGGTTACAACTGGTCGGCTTTTTTGTTGGTCTTCTTCGTCTTGCATCGAAAGAGAGTGACTATAAGACAATACTATGTTTATTGAGCTAATTTCGATGTCATTATGTCAGTGCATGCCAGAAACACAAGGCATACATGTATTTGAAGTGGTGACGAATAACTTAACTATTGGTTTCTGCTGTTATATTCAGGGAGACAAGTAAAAATTTCTATATAACTTACCTGTATTTTCGGCACTTGCTTTCCAATCCACGGCAGATATTTTCCAAGATGGCTGCAAAATCAGTCGCGGCTGGTCTTGCTAGGTCAAAGGAATACTTTTGGCGCGATAATAATGACGTCATTGATACCCCCCCCCAAAAAAAACCCAAAAACAAAAAAACCCCATGTTATTACAATACTGCCTTAAATGAAAAATGAAAGGTAATTTGGTTATAATGACGGTCTCTTCATTAACTGAGAGAAAAATCAAATTAATAAATAATTTATAGGAGAAAAACATTTGGAGGATTCAGTGGAAAAGATATTGGAACAGTTTGTTTGATGTTGCCCGTTATTCACCAGTTTTCAAAATTTTTATTTTCTGTTATCTTGTTTGAAATCAATTTTCCGTTTTTGGGATACCCCTTGTCCCCCTCAATACATTCAGATCATATCGGAAATATTTACAAAAATTGTATACGACAATGGCAAACTAGAACAAAAATACGATGACAATAAAATTTGCAATGAACAAAAAACACAAACCAAATTTTACCAAGTACGCAACCATCTTAACACAAAAATCGAAACAAAAGACAAACATCTAAAAATATAGGGAAGCGGTATTGACTTTGTTTTTTACTGAAAAGAATCACTGGTTGTGTTTTTCTTTATTTTGATATAAACAGTCTATACAAATTCTGTTCTGTTCATAGCGTACCAGAATCACCAATGAGTATTTTTTCATCTCGGTGTAAGAGCTTTGTAAAGAACAATTCAGTAAACGTTTGAGTACACTTTTTAGTATCATTAATTGACAAATCTGCATGATGAACATGAACTTCCAATATCCAGTATTTTCGTGATTTCTTGTATTTTAAAATTCCAACTGTACAGTCACTTGCCCATAATTCCAGATTTCCGATAGTAATTCTAAGCACCTTTTCTCTGCCCTTTTTTCCATGGTAACGATGGCTACTTGAAACAAATATGACTCATAATCAAGCTATGGCGAACACGTTTTCTTATCTTATATGTGCTGCAAATTGTAAACTGGGATTACAATTACGGTAGGTACTACATCGTAATTTTGACATATTATTACAGTTATTAATATCAGAAAGGGCTCTTTCCGGCTTCCATAATTCCCAACATCTCTCCTTATGTTGAGAAAAAATCTTCAAATTAAAATCAACCTGCATAAAGTGGAAGCCTATCTGGCGACATACAAAAGTAGACATTTTCTTCCAGGAAGTAGAGTTGAATGTTCGTAGTGAACAACCCCCAACCCACCCCAACACGTACCCAACCTCCATCCCCGAACCAGAGCTGGTTAAAAATATTATTTAAAAGTCAGAATATTAATTTCTATCATTTTCATACAATGCCGTCTACTTTTCCGTTTTAGGGAATTGAAGCTTTAGAACAATTTTTACATTTCTTTTGTATAATATTTTGAAACAATTCTGAGCACTTTTTCTCCATCCTTTTTTGTTTCCATGGTTAACGATGGCTATTTAAAACAAGTATGACTCATAATCATGCTATGGCGGAACACATTTTTTCATTTTATATGCGCTGCAAAATGTAACCTTATTCCGAGTGATTACATTAAGGGTAGGTACTGCAGGCATATGAACACTATCTCCCTTAATTGTAATCGGTTACAATAAAGGGAGGTCCTGCAACCGTAAATGTAACCGGGATTACATTTAAGGGTGGTCCTTAACCTTAAGTGTAATCGGATTACAATTAAGGTAAGGATTACACTTAAGGGCTCAACAGGGCTTAAGTATGACAATACTTTTATTTCATGTGGGAATTTTATCAAGGAACACTTTTCATGTTTTTGTGCCTAATCGTTAAATAATTCGTTAACAATGTAACTTACTTACCAGTATTTCCACTTATTAAACTATCGGTTTTTCTTCAGATCAAACATTTGAATTTGTTTTGACCGTCTAAATTTATCGTTTTTTCTTGCACGATCTTGCATTCATTAAAAGTTTTATTTTTCAGTTCTTTGTTTGGTTTGGTTCTATGTTTTTGTGAAATGACCTTATAACGACCAATTGACTCTAAAATATTGCCATTTTTATAATTCATTGTAAAGCAAGGCAATCTTACCCTTCCGGAGCACCTGATGATACTTCTAGATTTATAGTAGGGGTTCAAAATGTTTATGCTTTAGTTTTCTGGCGTTCAAGTTTAGTTCTTCTTTGTCATTTTGCCTCAATTTGTGTTAAATCTTAGTTTCCATGTTTTTGGGGTTTTTTTTAAGTTAAGTCCCTTTTGCCATTTGTCATCCGGTACTCGTTTGCCAATGTATAAATTAATGTCAAACATTTGATTGTTACTTTAGGTCGTCTGTGTACTGACGAGACACAAGATTTAGAAATGATCATCTACAGTACCGGAATGACATTTTGTTAATTTATTACTACTATAAGCGGATTAATCTGCTAAAATTTATTACAGTAAGTGGGTCCTTCTACTAGAGTTTATTACAACTGAGGTACTCTGAGTATCTCTGATACAACTTTTTTACATCTTAGTTATTGCCTAATAAATTACCGACACGTAGATGCCCATGCAAGAATTTTGAGCACTCAGTGGATAACACTGTTAGTGGACTATTAGTCCAAAAAGTACTGTTAGTGGACTATTAGTCCAAAAAGTATTAACAGCTCAGTTATGCAGTATTTTGGTACTGAATCAAAAACAGACCTTTTGCACTTTCAATATGTAAAATTCGAAAAATTGTTACAACTAAGGAGTATTTTCGTCCATGTAAGCTGATATTGCATTATCGCTAGGTTCTCCGGATTATTTGTTCTTTAATATTTTAAAACAAGGTTTTTTATTTCTAGTTTTTCTAATGTTGATTCTATTGAGCATGACATGCTAAGCCTTCCAGAGCATCTGATGTCTCTTGAGGTTATATGAGAATTCACTCTACATGTGCCTTAGTTCTGAATGTTGTGTTCTATTTCCGTGCTTTGTATATGTCTCTGATTTATTTATGTAAGTTTGTGAGTGAAAGGACGCGTTTACACATCCTGAAACTCCTCCAAAATTATTTTTATCTCTTATAATTCCAATTTAAAAATAATGTTGTCATTGAATTTGACATCGCTTTTTACTGCATTATTTTACATCGGAGCGTACATGTATTAATGGGCAGGAAGAAATTTCGAGGATGAATTTTTTGCTGTTCATGAAGTTAACTAATGAAATTGGACGTTGCAATAATGATTTAGAATTATAATGTAATATGTCAGGCATAAGAATTTGTCAGTTGGGCTTTATAAAAAAAAACTTTTATTTCATTCGGGAATTTTTTCAAAGAACGCTTATTATGTGTTTGCATCTAATCGTTAAGTAGTTCATCGAAAATGTAAATTACTGTCTTGGGTACTAGGACACCGGTATTTTTCACTCATTGAACTATCGGTTTTTCTTCAATCTGTCTTGACCATCTATATATTTTTTCTTGCGGGCATATTTTCAGACATTCTTGGGTTCATTAAACGTTTTTTCAAGTTTTTTTATGTTTTTTTGTGAAATGGTTTTTTAGCTCACATGGCTATGCCAGGGTGAGCTTTTGCCATCACTTGGCGTCCGTCGTCCATCCGTCCGTCGTAAACTTTTTTTTCAAAAATCTTCTCCTCTTAAACCACCGAGCCCATTTAATACAAACATAGCCTAGGTCACCACCAGAGTATATAGTTTAAAAAATGTGTTCGGTTAGTCCGAGGACCAAACAACATGGCTGCTGTTACTAAAAATAGAACATAGGGGTAAAAGGCTGTTTTATATTGGCAAATAACTCAACAACCGTAGCAGATATAAAAAATCATGGGGTAAAATTGTTTAGAATGACGAGATCTATCTACCCTGCAATTTTGAGGAAAATCGGAAAACCCGTCTCAGAGTTACAGCCCTTTTTCCGTAAAATTTTCAAAATTTATGCATTTTTTATTTCTTATTTCAAAAACTGTAACAGATAGAGGTGAAGTGTAAAATGCAAAAATGTTCAGCATATTAAGATCTACATACTCTGAAATTTTGAGGAAAATCCAACTGCCTGTGTTGTAGTTATTGACTCTTTTTCACTAAAAAAAATTGTTTTTCAATGCCATATGGTTATGGGTTATTTCCCTTTAAATTCTGTGTTCAAATTTTCTTTGGTTTACTTTGCTGTTTTAAGTTTAAGATAAATTCCCTGCTATCACTTTCTTAAAGATAATTATTTGTTACATACAGTGGAAGTACTTTTATTCGTGGAAATCAATTTTCGTGGTTTTCGTAAAAAAAACTATATCATGGGCACTTAAATTCGTGGTTTTAATTTCTATGTATTTAAACTCAATGGGAAAAATGCATTTCGTTGGGAACTAAATTTCGTGGTTATAGCGAACCACGAAATCCACGAAAATTGGAACCCCACGAACAATAGTACTTTCACAGTAATCAAGAGCAAAAAAGTGTTTTTGTACTGACTTTAACATTTTTTGCAAATATACTTTCATAATCTTTACTTAGTTCACAAATTAATAATAATTGTATATAAATATATATTGTATCTGTATGTAGTTTTTGTTTGCCAACCATGCAAACATTTCTCCCAGATAAATTAAGAAAAAAAATTTCTCCCAGATAAATATGGAAGTAGCATCTTAACTTCATTGCATGCCTAACTCTATAACCGACCTGCATGGCTATGCCAGGGTGAGCTTCTTGCCATCTCAGTGTCCGTGGTCCTTCCACCGTAAGCTTTTCATTCACAAACATCTTTTTCTCTGAAACCGCTGGGCCATTAGCAACCAAAATTGGGCACAATGGTCCTTAGGTGAACCCTTTTAAAAAAACGTCTGGCAAGTCCGTATCATATCCAAGATGGCCGCCAGCAGGGAACGTGGTTTAGCATTGGTTCCAATGGGAAAGTATTCGATCTTCTTTTTTGAAACCACTGCGCCAATTGCAACCAAACTTGGTCACAATAATTCTTTGGTGGTCCCCTTTAAAAATTTTGTCCGGCAAGTCTGCACGTCATCCAAGATTGCGGCCAGCCGGGAACTTTGTCGAAAATTGGACAATATTGCAAATATTTTCTCCTCTGAAAATACTGGGCCAGTTGGAACCAAACTTAGTCACAATGGTCCTTAGATGACCCCTTTTAAATCTTGGACCCCATGGGAAATCATTTAAAGATCTCCTCTGAAAACACTGTGCCTATTCGAACCACAACGAGGCACAATGATCCTTACATGGTCTACTTCAAGACAAGTGACAGTCGGTCTACACCCCATCAAAAATAGCTGCCAATGGAGAACATAGTTTAATTTTGGATCATGTAACATCAGCAAACTTCAAAATGAGACCCTTAAACAGTCAATAAACAAATTTGAAAATGAGACCCTTAAACGTTGTGATTATTTTGACTTATTGTGTCACCAATGGCCCAGGTGAGCGATAGAGGCTCTTGAGAGCCTCTTGTTTAACGATCAAACTGACCATAAAATATTGACATTTTTACTATTCAATTGTGGAGCAGATCATGCCTACTCTTCTAGAGCACCTGATGATACTTCCAGTTTTAGTAGGGTTCCAAATGCTAAACTCTGTTTCACTTCCCTTAGATATGGAATTTGCATTCTCCTGACTGCATTGCTGTATATGTCGGCTCAAAATTTTGCAAGACTAGGTAAAAATACCGTACACTTCTACATAAGTTAACTACCAGTTATTAACAACTTGTATACTTGTGAGGAAAAACAACTGTTTTGAAATCTCTATTATGTTTAAATGGAAAATATTTACTGCACGCGATTGTCACCGATACAAAATTAATCTGACATTGGTATTGTCACCTTTTACCTGTCGAAAGTTGATCCAGTATTCACCAAATTGCCGACCGATTAAATTTACCTCCCTGTTCGCCTTCAAAAATAGAAAAAATCCAACATTTAGAATTTTCAACAAAAACAAAGAAAATACACATGTACACAGCGCTATTTACACGTCTTAAATCGTAACAGTTGAAAAAAAAAGGAAAGCGAAGAGGTGTCAAAAAGACAACGACCCAAAGGGGAGTTTTAACAACTAAAAGCCACCATAAGATCTTCAATGAACGGTGAGGAAACTCCACACCCAACGGCAGGTCGGGGTTGGGCCCTGAATAAAGAGTAATCGAGTTCAGCGAAATAAACACCATGCTAATGTCATTTTTCAGTTATGTATGATTATTCTTGAACTACATGCAAAACTTTAGAAAAATAAATGTTCAAATAAAGCAGATTTTGTAAAATTTGCATTATCTTAAGGAAGTGAAACATACTTTAATGCGTTGGCTTTCTGGCGTTCTAGTTCATTTCGCTTTATTTATTATTTTTTTAGTCTTTCGTGTTGCTTCAATTTGTGTTTAATCTTCATTTCTGTGTTTTTGGATTTTAATTTTTGAATTTTCCCCTTTGCACTTTTCGCTTCGGCATTCCTTTGTATATCTATTGTTAAGAGTCACATATTTCAACATAATATTTTACGAAAGGATATGGAGTAAATGAACATGGGACCATAACACATATGTTAACTCCAACTGCAATAATTTTAATGAGCTGTATGGCCATTTCGGAAATTAATTCCTCATCAGCAGCACTAGAACCCAAACAAAGGAAATCCATATTAAAAAAATGTTTAAAATGCATAAAACCAAACGAAATCCGAATAATCAGTAATATCAAATACAGCTAAGGACAAAACTGCGATGGAGGGAGTTACTCCTTAGGTTTTAGAATTTACATAAATTTAGATAATAGTAATTGAACAAAGTGTACACATGATATATTATCTAATGTACAAGTACACCATATCTAAGAAAAATAAATAAGTTTTGGTCTTCTAACTATGTACTAAAGAGACAAAACGTGAAACAGTTATCTGCTATAATTTACTGCAATACAAGTATTTTGTTATAATATATTGCTTCTGCTAGAACTTATTACCACTGAAAAGACGCCTCTGTAAATTATAAAGTCAAGATAGTTCTACAATAGCCGTAAATTCTAATCACAACCCACAACCCACAAGGAAGTCACACAAGGAAAACACATAACAGACAACAGACAAACATAAATTACGATAGAATCTCGGGATTGTCAGACTTGGTACCGGCATTAGCATAAGCTAGTGTTATGTTCAAACCGGTTTATAGGTATCAAAACCTCCCTTTTATCTATCCCATTCCCTATAGAATAATAAACATACGAAAAAAACCCAATACTGGTAGACTCCTACCTCTATAACCACTATCTTGAAAAAAAAAAAGAATGTGACAAAACGTAATTTAAAAATATGGATGAAACAGCTGCCGCCTAGCACAAGGAAACTGGTCTGCTAGTAAAACACTATCGCACTAATGTAAGAATTTATTAACACTAAGTGGATGCTTCTGCTAGAATTTATTACCACTAAGATGATGTCTTTGTTGATGACGATAGTCCAATCGAGTATCACCAGCAAAATTATCCAGTGTTTTGGTAATGGACCAAAAACAGACATTATGTAGTTTTGAAAGTTTGCTACAACTAAGCATTGTTTTCGTCTGTGTTAGCATAATCATTTGTTTTTTCACATAATTTTTATTTGTTGTCTCCCAATATTGATTATATTGAGCAGGACACGCTTATCCGTCATAAGCACCTGATATCTCTCCCAATTTTTATTGAAGTTCACACTATTAGTACCTTAGTTCTGAATGTTATTTTTTTTGCCGTGCTTTGTGGTTGTCATTTCTTTTGTCTTTGCTTTTTTTCTGTATTCCCAATTTGCGATGTCTCTGGATTTTGAATTTTGTACTTATCACTTCCTTTGTTCCTTCGGTATTCTTCCGCCGTTGTTTACAAAACTTTATTACATTATCCGTATATACGATGCAATTCTTCTAACGATTGACAATTATAAAAAAGGCCAACGAAAGTCGCTGATTCTTTCATCTAAATAAACAATTGAAATATATTTAGAAAATACATATGAGAAAAAGTCTCTACAAATACATGGTAAAACAAAGCAATGAAACAACACTTTTATTGTTGTTCTTCATCTTGGGGTAATAATGACGCCTTCAACAATTAGCTTTGCTGATATAAACATACATGTAAACCTTCAGTGCCATTTTTATAGTCATTAAATAAAAAACAATGAAAATAAATGATAGAAACACTCATATTAAAACGTTCAAACTTTATTGCCTATTTTTGGTGTTAGGAAATTTGTACTCCAATACTGTTTCTAGAGTCCTTTTAATATTAAAAATACAGACTGTCCAAAACAATTGCTGGCGAATATGATGCTTATTCTATACAAAACCAGATTAAGCTTGAAACATGGGGGATTATTCATGACTTCGATGTGAAACAAGTGCCAAATAGTTTTTGCAAATCTTGTCTGAATGTCGGGTTCATAAACGCATAAATGATTGGATTCACAACATTGTATATAAAGTAAGAGTAAAACACAATTTGTACATATGTGACAAAGTCCAGCGCCATTAGCCAGGCTGGCAGAAATGCTATTATGAATACAACAGCAACAACAAACAACATTACGGCAGTTTTTATATTTGCTAATGCATTATGGTCTTTTCTATCCCGCGTTGATTTCCGGTTTCCTTTTGAATGATCATCACCATTGTCTACCATGGGAGGTAGAAGCGTTGTACTGACACCATTTTGGTTTACTTCAACCTTAGTTGGATGTTGGTCATGGCTCTGCATTTGAGAATTTTCTGTTTGAACCATAATTGTTGAAAACTGCTTGGCATTGTTTTGCTTTTGCCGCTTAGCTCGACGTGATGTTACGAATTTATAGATCATTATGTAAAGCGTAAATACCAATAACAGAGATATCAAGAAAAACGAAGAATATACTTTCTGGTAGTAAAGATGAAAATTATTTCTGAAAAGTAGCGTTGTTGGTTGACAAACTCCCGTATATACAGAATCACAATGATCATATGTAAATGTAATATTTAATCCATGTACAATCTGATATTCTTTAAGTTCGTCTGGTAACATGTACACCGAGAACAAAAGAGATGTTATTAATCCAAGTATGGCGGCAAATACTAGTTGTAGTATTAAGATGATTTTGGCTCTTGGTACCGTCAGCAAATGATGAAAAGGGTGGCAAATGCACAAATATCGATCCACTGCTATCGACACCATGATGAATGCCGACAATGGTACATTTGAGGTGATTAAGAATTGGTAAATTTTACAAAATGGATCATATACGACTTCGCGTTGTAATGAAATGTAAACGACGGTGTAAGGCATTATCAATAAGGAAGTAATAAAATCAGTTATAGCTAGTGCCATTATAAAGACATTTGACGTTCGTTTTTCACGTTTTTTGGAGTACACATATATCACTAGTCCGTTTCCAAATGTACCAATAATACTGAATACCGAGAGCATGCACATAACAGCGGTTTCTTCTCTTGTGAAAGGAACAGGAAGAATACCAGTTTTACAATCGCTATCGTTGTAGGATGTGTTAGGAACAACCATTTTGGTAGTTAGATTACCTGCAAAGAAAAGAATTAAAGTTAATGAAATACTAAGTAAACTATAGCAATTATTATTTAGTTATCCCCCTTTGATCAATAAACAAGAAAACGAGAAAAGACATTGCTGCAGTTTGAAGATACAGAAAAAAAAAATATATTTCAACACTATATAATTGATGAAATATTAAATGCGACACGTCTCATCAATCAATTAAATCAAAATATGGGGAAAATGATATCCAAAGTTTACAAAACATACCAAAATGGTGGGGAAACCGACTGATAAGAACAAAATTTTCCACAATTCTTCATTTAATTAAACACGCCTGGTAAACTCGATGTTTGCAACCATGAATCCGGCGTCTGGAAATCTGTGATTTACACTTAATAAGTGCAGTTCGAGAAATCAAAGAATGTCACATCATATAAATTTATAACATAAGTTTAAATAAATCAAAAACCCTTTTCTTTTTTCGAATAACAACGTTAAATGAATCTTTTCTTTATGTCCAGATTTTATAATCGTCCCGAAGCGGCTGGCTACAATAAACACGATTTCTGTATTAAAAGACAGACCTCTATATTGTTTTAGTTATATTTTAGATCTATGATCAGTTTTCCATGGAGTGACATTCCCCGATTTTTAAATGTTGTATTACAATGAAATTAACTTCCTGGTCAGACCATCGAGTTTCCCAGGCGTGTTAAGAAATACCGGACAGTTAAGGTGTTTTTTTGTGAAGTTCTGATAATTAGAAGTATAGAATTTGATATGATTAAGAATCATCACAAAGACACATGACAAGAAAAAACAAAGGGCAAGGCACAACATAAAACAAGGGCTGTAGAATGCCAAACTAACCAAGAATGTGGCTAAAAAATCAAAGTCCAGAGATATGGCAAAAATAGAACACAGATAATACAAGATCACGAAACAGCCACAAAGCACAGAAGTAAAAACACAACATTTCGAACTATAAAAACCGGAGGTAACATAAGAGGCTACAGAAGGGTAAGCATATCTTAATCCACTAATGGCGACGTCACACTAGCAGTGAGTAAACTGATGACATGATCAAAAAAGAAATACAAATCAGTATCTTAGATTAAGTATCTAACAACCAATCAGAGCTTGAAATATTTTAGAAAATAGACCTTTTGAATCTAAAAAAAACTATGTATTCTTATATCTTTAAAACTATTCGAAGGAATTTGATGAATGATACACCCATTTAAATATTGATATATTATTTTTTTAGACCAAAGTTAATTGACCAAGTGTAATTTTTCATCACTCTAAGGGAGCATTTCCCAATGACAATTTTTGCGTAATGATGTGACGTCGAGGTACGCATTTATAAGTGGCTATCCCCGACACAACGGGAATTTCTTAGAAGGCTTGAAATTCCAAATTTTAGTTGAAATTTTCAAGAAATGAATTACTAGTTTGACACCATAATAATGGGAAGAGTTTTGCCGAGTTACCAATATTAAACCTATATCAGGACAAGAACAGATTTATTGGGAAAAAAACAAAAGAAATTGTAGGAAAAGGGAACAGCGGTAAATGTTTTGATTACCACTGGAAAGGTAAAAAAATGTGAAGGGGCAGAAAATTTAGCATTCTATGTGGCTTTCAGCAAATCAGAAATGTAAAGGGGTCTTTACGCTGCATACAGCTTGGCATTTCTTAGATAGACGGTCATGAATATACAATAATTTTTAATACTTGTAATATAAATATAGATTACACTAAAAGATCCCGTTCATTACCCTATTTTATCCACCAAAGATAGTTGAATTTTAATTTTAATTGCGAGTCTTGCCGAGCATTTTAGAATTTTTAAATTTAACTATCGAGAGTGGATAAAGTATGGTAATAATCGGGATAAAGTGATGCAATCTCTTTCTATACTGATAAATGATAAACACCGAGAATTGTATTCCGAATAGATTTGGTGGGAAATGACACGGGGCTTTATTCAACATACTTTGAATATGAAAATTTATCTAACGGGTCAAAACCAGTTTAAACTGCACATATCATTAGAAAAAAACAAAACTAGATAGAAATATACGCCAACAAAGATGGATCTCCAGTAGTAAAGAAGTCGTTTGATTCTGACAACTGTATGTCTGATAATTCCTGCTTATAGTCATGTGTCGTTTTAGAGGATCCGCGTCACTCGTTTTGACAAAAATGTTTTCAGGGATGATGACTTTACAGGAAACGGTTGTAGAAATCTCACCAAGCAGATCTGAATTTAAACATTGAATGGTAGATATCACGTCGTTCTCTTTATATTGTCAAGTGTGTTTGCACTAATATTTTTTCCGTTCAATTTGTCTTATATAACCGACAAAAATGTTTTATAATATCATAATGGACAACATTAACCGATATTGCTAGATGAAAAAAATAACATCATTTTATTCTTATGTAAAGTTTTTATTTGTTCATTTTAAGTCAAGAAATTGATAATAATGAAAATTATGATGTAGCTGAATATATACATTGTAGATATTAATGATGATGATGATGCCGATAATAAAATCTGGTGGAAGACACAAAATGAGGAACACTCCGTAAGAAAATGACATTTACCAATTAGCCATTAAACAGATCTTTCTGCATCATATTCTAGCTAGCTGTGTGACGGGTGCCATGCTTACCCTTCCGGAGCACCTGATAATACCTCAGTTTTTATAGGGTTCACACTGCTAGTGCTTTAGTTATGTGGCGTTCTTTTTCATTTTTGTTTTAATTGGTTTGAATTTGTCATACTGTCTCAATTCGTCTTGGATATGAATTGCCGTGGTTTTGGATTTTGAAATTCCCCATTCTCTCATTCTTGCTTTGGTATTCGTTTGTCGATGTATCAAGTACTTGTAAGTCAGTGTACTAAGATGAGCACCGCGTTGTATTTTATTTGATTAATGAAATGTTTTGCAAACGAGTTTACATTAAGTTGGAACACGTTCTTGCAATTCTGGCATATGATGTAAATAATGTTTTTGTTCTCTGCTGTTCTCGTTCGTTGCAGCTAGGGACCAACCATTTAACCTGAAGGGGGGGGGGGGGGGTTATGGTTTTTTTTTCTGGACAGAAAATCGCGAACACAAATTATTTATTTTTTTCACACGTATCAACAAAATATTTTTTTTTCAAAATTAACATTATTTTTTTGGGCAGAATGCCTCCTTCAGAAAATTTTTTCTCAACATTTTGGCAGCCAAAATATTTTTTTCACATAAAATCAGATCCAAAATATTTTTTTTAGAAAAAAACCATAGCCCCCCCCCCCCTTCAAGTTAAATGGTCGGTCCCTTAATGACATTTTATCGTCAGAACAGAAGCAATAAAGGAATTCAATCATTTCAAACTGTCTGCAAACTATCAAAATAATCAAGTTATAATAACATATAGTATATACTAATCGACAAAAAAGACCACACCAACTTAATTTTATAAAAACAAAATTCTACAATTCTTGACTCCCACAACTTGCAAATTGATAAGAAAAGTTTTCAATGAAAACTTCCGTTGAAAGACTTTATTGCGGACTCTTCTTCTTTTTTCCACATGTGAAAAAAATTCAAAGTGTGGTATTACCTGTAATATTTTCAGTAGCAATGTGGGACTACGCCCAACAGTGTGAGATTTCGTATAAGCACACTTTTGGTAGTTACCCTTCCTAGACTTGAACCTTCAGTGTATATATTGTAAAAATTTGATTACAAGTACCTGCAATTTCGCATAAAAAATTCAAATTATGATAGCAGTATTTTCTGTAGCAATCTCATCTATTGATTGCCATTTTGTTTGCATAAAATGATGACTTTTGTTGATTTATATCAAGTTAGTTTACATCGTTGATTTATTACATTTGGTCAGAAATACGGACTTTTCTCACTTTTTCAATATCTAAACATGTGAAAAATTTGGCCAATGAATACCCAATTTTAATATTATATTCTAAAAGTATATTAACCTTTAAGAAACTTCGAACAAAATTTCAAGAAATTTACATTACGCATTCACTCTATTTTTAAGATTTTGATTTACAAATTGATATACAGTCCAATGGAAAAACCTAACATTTCCTGCCAAATTTTTATTGTATCTCAAAATCAAGTGTATGAACCTTTTATTTTTATTGTTTATTTTCAACCTTACAGCAAATCCTATTTTAGTAAGTGAGAACCGTAACTTCTGTCAAAAATGAATAATCCAAGGACAATTGCACATCGGAGCACTGAAACAAAGACATGACATGAACACGTCACGGAAAAAAGAAATGAAGACACACACACATACAGAGATGAAAAACACGGACCCATTAAAAAACCTTGGTTAAAATAAGGTACATCGGTAGAGAAAGCATAAAAGTTTATACTGAAAGCTCCTTATTACACATTATAAGATTTTAAATATTTTTAGCAGTTATAACTAGATATCAGTGAGATGGTATCCATCTCTGCGGGCCTCGCTCCTAGTATGACCTAGAGGTCAATGGTCAAGGGTCATTGACTATTATTCGTGATATGTCCCCTTGAGGTGATCTATCCACATGCCAAATATTAAAAGCCTATCTCAAAAGAGAAAAAAGTTATAGCCCGGGCAGGACTTAGTCATTGAAACCCTGATGTCAAAGTTTAAGGTCAAAGGTCACCAACCAAGGTACGCGACACGTCACATCTTGAGGTGATCTACCTACATGCTAAATATCAAAAGCCTATCTCAAAGGAGAAAAAAGTTATAGCCCGGACACGACTTTGTCATTGAAAAAGCATGAATGTGACCCCGAGGTCAAAGGTCACCAACCAAAGTACGCGACACGTCGTCTTGAAATGATCTATCTACATGCCAAATATCAAAAGCCTATCTTAAAAGAGAAAAACAAGTTATAGCTCGGACACGATTGTTTCGGACGGACGGACAGACGAACGGACAGACTGATTACTATAGGGTGTCCGCAACTTATGTGGCGGGGCCCTAATAAAATAATAATATAATTTTTGTATTGCACTCTACTGATTTCTCGTATATTTTGAAAATTTTAGGTATTTTAAGCAGAAATGAAATTTTGATAATAAAGTTTACATATCTCTTATAAATTTTTGATTAAGTATTTTTAGCTATAGACAGCCTATTGAGATGTCGAAGACAGTTAAGGTAGTTCGAGCCTAAGAAAATATCAGAGTTTTTTTTTTCATTTTCACTTTATGCTCCAAAAATAAAATAAAACTGGTATGTCACCGATCATCTTTTCCTGTTATCAAGCTTTGAAAAGGGGTCAAATTCAGTATTTTACGCAACATTTGCAAAGAATATACTTACTATTTAGCTTTCATATAAGAAAGATGTTTATTTTTTTAAATATTTTACAGAGATACCCCCCGCCGTGCGCGGTCCCGGCTGAAGAATAGACCCGAAGCATCCTCTGAGCTTGGAGTATGAGCCATCCTAACAGAGGACCCCGAGGGAACCCCGGGATATAGAAATAGGACCCAGTATCTCCGGCTTGCGGGGTGTGACCCCTCCTAAACGGAGGCTGACCCCGAGGGTCCCGGGATATAGAAATAGGACCCATTCCGTGGTTGTGCGGGATTAATAAATACACAACCCATCTTTCGGATGGAATGTAAACTCAGGTCCACGTGTTGGAAGAAATGCCACGCTTCCTGCACGTTAAAGAACCCTTGTAGCAAGCTCTTTTTGGGGTGGTCCGTAGGTGATCGGCTACAAGGCTAAATTCCCCGCCCTTGACGATTTCACCCTACTTTTCCAGTGGCAGTCAGAATTTCCCGTCCCATGGCCATTTCCATACCCCAAAGTGATTATTTATCAACAAACTTGTTCTCGTCTTGATATAGCTGAAATATTGCTGAGTAGACGTTAAACAATATTCACATCAATCAGAGATACCCCTCAGTTATCAGTAGGGCTGAAAAAAATTATACGTCACCGTTTGATTAAGAGAGATATTTTATGGGGTTTACAACATGGTAATTATTTACCGCAAAAGGGAGATAATTCGCAGGAAAGTGAATGATATTTATGTGTCAATTCATCATGACGAAACGATGAAAAGGCCGTGAAAAGAACATTCCGGCTGAAAAGTCGAGCCAATTCCGCATCCGACTCGATTTTCGATATGTGCCAATCGAATGCGCCGTGTGTTAGTGTCGACCTACCTTAAAACAAATGATCTTCCCAGTATTCCTTGAATTAGAGTTCGGACATAAACTTCATATATTTGCTGAAGGGACTGATATTTACTGGAGAACCCTTTTAAATGAAAGACGGAATGAGCCGGAATTTTTTGAAGCCTTCAATAAGGCAGTCACGTAATGTAAGAGTCTGTATAATTAGTGCTAGCTATCTCGTGACGAACAAATTGTTAAGGTGTCTCAGTGGTATTATTCCGCCATTTTAGTCTAATAGTTGTTCACTTAGGTTTCTTTTATTATGAAATTTATCAAAATATTTCTTGACAGTGAAAAGAAAGTTGCAAAGTATTCAACTTCAACAACAATCTCATTAAAAAAAATGTGAACTAAAACAAAAGGTTTTAAATCTGTTGCTGGATTTACAGAAAACGGAAATTATGCAAGGGAGATAATTCTATAAAATAATTTCACATAGATAAATTTACATTTCGCAATTAATCCGGACCCTCTTATTTCATCTATGACCCCTAATTTTTTTATATAAACTATATGATTTCAAAGCACATGCCAAGTATGAACAGAATCAATAATAGATTTTAAAGCTTTCCCCTCTTTAGTCGTTTTCCCTATCATTTCTATATTAAATCCTTAAATTTTCAATTGAAGTTTTTGCTCTTAAATGAAAGGTGACCCCAAAATTTTATATTATATTTTGAACAATAATACAGTTATGCTTACACACAGAATCTCCACAATATTCTATAATAAGAAAATAATACCCTGCACACACATCAAACATACACTCGTTTAAGCAGATGTAGATGGAATTTTACAGTCCCGGCATATTGGGGAAATCAATAATTTTGAAATAAAAAAAATCGTGTTTATTTTTGTAAATTTTAGTAATAAGATGTCCATTATCGCCAAATTCAGGTCTTAAAAAAAACCCATAATACTCTGACCGTCTGTTTTAGTGCCATCTAGTAACGAATTCCGCTCAAATCGGTACCAGGGACCATTTAAACTTGCTATGAGGTATGCGAAAAACTTATCTTTGAAGGCCTCATGATAACTTAATGATGAACATCAATAAAAGCGTTGTTTCATGCTTGTTTGTACTATATATTTACATAAACTTTGTCTTATGTATATTTACTCCATATCCTTTCATTGCTGATATTGCATGCAAAACGTAAATCTACAATATGACGATATAATGCACCAATCATGATCGTCTTTATTTAAGAACATGATTTTTTTTTTCAGATAGTCCAAAATAAAGGCTAAAATGTTTCCTGTTATCACTTTTATTGCATTATATCATTCAAAATATATATGAAATATACATTTAAAAAAATGAAACTTTATCCAACTTAACATTCATGAAGATAAATGGCATGAAGGGTATGTACGCTCGAAAACTTTTATAAAATGTATTTTCTTACCTATTTCTTTATATTTTGTTTTCTTTAGTAAAATTACTACTGGAAATATTATTAATTTTGTGACGTATAAATAAAAAATGAAATGATATGGAGAAGAAAAGGGTTGGATTACGCGAATGTAAGAACACTTTTATTATTGTTTTTTTTTCATCTGGCAGGCCTTCAAACATTGTTACCCATAGTAAATTTAAGACGAAAAACGGTACATCAAATTTTTCTTTAGGCATGGATTATTGAACGTTTAAAATGTATTTCTTTTCAAAATATGGTGCATAATTTATCATTAGTATTAAAAATTGCAGTTAATTGGAGTAAAATGAGAGAATAATCGATGTCGTCATCCAAAACACATATATGGCAGATGGATATTGCGACTGTTTCTTACGAAATGTGAATTAATTAAGAATATTCAATAATTGAAAGCCAAAGTTACTGCAAATTTAGTTTCTACAGGTGTTCTTTTCAACCATTTATGCCTCGCCAGTGCAGATCAAATCAAATATTTTGAATATTTCACGAAGGGATATGGAGTAAATGAACATGAGACCATAACAAATATGTTAACTCCAACTGATATTAATTTTAATGAGCTGTATGGCCATTTCGGAAAATTATTCCTCATCAGCAGCATTAGAACACAAACAAAGGAAGTCCATAATTACAAAAAAAAATGTTTAAAATGCATAAAACCAAACGAAATCCGAATAATCAGTAATATCTTATATAGGTAAGGACAAAACTACGATAGAGGGAGTGAATCCTACGGTTTTAGAATTTACATAAATTAAGATAATAGTCATTGAACAAAGTGTACACATGAGATATTATCTCATGTACAAGTACACC
>MJUU01028542.1:0-17647 GCA_002080025.1 Modiolus philippinarum
TCAGTCCCTCGCATAAAAAGAGTTATTTTTCAAATAACTCGGTATTTTTCGATATTTTTTTCGTATGTTTTATGTATTGTATTTATTATTTATTTTTTTTTTATTTTTATTCATTTATCTTTTTTTGATATATTCATATTGTATTTTATTTTTAGTAATGTTTTTTATAGAAATGCATTGTCTGCATAATCTGTTGTAACGCGGTTACCTCCCCTGAAAATGACCATAATAGCTGGCCATGTTGTTCTTATCAAAGTAATATAATTGCAACATATTCATAAGCTATCTGAAATTGAGGAAGAAATCATTTTGAAGAAAAATTATCACTATTTATTTTTAGATTTTGTGTTATCAAAAATTTCTGACTTACGTTTTGGATATTTTTTGTAATACATTAAAATTGCTCATCTTTGTCTCTCTGCCATTTTTCTAAATGAAGGAAGAGGATGAAGTCGTGGAATATTATTATCCTTATTATTGAATATCTAAGTTTCTAGTATGATCGAAAGAGAATATTTCAGACAAAAATGTGTATTCCACCATTCCAATTTTTCTACCAAAACTACGGCAATGCATTGTCTGAATGTGAAAGTTTTTATGAGTTTTGTAATTTTGTATTTGCTTTATTAAGAAACATAACTCAATATTTTCAATATTGTAAACTTTTTATCCTAGTCACCCTGAAGGGAATAAACTTTAAATTAGCACACTAGTAAGGAATAAATACCGATGTTACAATGAATTTATTTTCTGCATATGCGCATTTCGACAACTCATGTCTCTTCAGTGCAGATAAAATCTAAACGTTTGGAAGACCATAAATTCAAAGATGTTCAAAAACTGATATAGAACAAATACCTAATATGATCTAAATGGAAAGCCAAAATAAGCTAAGGACAGAGCTTTGCAAGAGGGAGATACTCCTTAGTTTTCAACACAAATTACCAAAATTTAGATATTGCAAGGTTCGAAATAGAAACAGAATCGGCTTTCGGGTCAGCACCGAAGTACTGACTACTGGGCTGGTGAATACCCTCGGGGACTAACAGTCCACCAGCAGAGGCATCGACCCAGTGGTAACAAATAAATAAATACCGATGTTACTTTGAAAAGGAATAACAGGAATCGTCTATAATGGATGAAAATTACAATTACATGGTACAATCTGCCAGGGAAAACACATGGAAAGCACAAATAAGACAAAAGACAAACATAAACAACGATAGGAACTCCGGACAGCTGGGCGTGGTACCGGCACTAACAAAAGCCAGTGGTAGTGGCTACACAAACCTCCCCTTTATCTATCCCATTTTCTATAATATAAAAAACATACAAATAAAATACAAATGAGTAAAGTAGTGATGGCCTCTAATCTACCGGCTAGCTAAAGGAGCCTAGTAACCCTGGTATAAATAAACTAAGCTATTGACATCTTGTCAAATGTCGTTAATATATTCTATAAGGACTATTCTGTATACAGGTATACTATCTTTACTCTGTTCGTGGAATTGTGACCCGTATAATGATATTGCAATATAAACTGGCCTTTGTACAAATTTCTGATTCGCGTTTCTGTTATCAGAGGGAATATCATGATTTTTATTTTGTGAATTTTAATCTATACCTTTTGGATTTGAAACAAAGCTATTGCTAAGACTTGCACCTCCGTCTTCATTTTTTACTGACCTTAGACTATATATATTTTACTCTGTGTTAATTCAAGTGAATGCCTTCGTAAAAATCAGACACGCAAAATCATTTGATTTTGATGCCTAAATCTTTCACAATTACAATTATAAAAGAACACGCTTTTTCGTAAAATCTAAATGTTTGAAAGTAAGTGGGAAGAGTGTAAGAGACAATAACAACACCGCGAGAAAAAGAGACATAACTTAAGCACGGTACAGAAAAGAAAAATGAAGACACACACACAAATACAAAACGAACAACACGGACCCAATAAAAACCATTGGTTAGATCAGGTGTACCGATAGAGTAAACATCTCCTGCTTCTTATAAGACACCCGCCGTGTTGAACATGTCAACTCCGATAGTAAAGTAAAATCTGTTAGAGGAAAAACAAACTTTGGTGGCAAAGAGGAAGATCTGTTGTCATCTGGGAAACAGATATCCCATAATGGTCCACAAGACCTAGATGTCGACCAGAAAACAACAAGTTTACACAAACCGTGTGGAAAAAGGCAATGCTCCATAAAGTATAAAAATTTTTCTATATTTGTAGAAAAAGAGAAAACTCACTTTGATTCGTAAAGAAGGCAAACTTTTCTTCCCAACTATTGCTTTTCTCCCGCTAACAATCAAAACTTTTCCGATCCAAACTTGTTGCATTTTTATAATATATTTGAGTTCATTGAATTGTTCTCGTCCTGATACAGCTGATATGCTACCAACTAGAAGTAAAAGTTCTAACTAATCAATCAATCTTCCCTAAATGTCTCTTTATGTAAAAAAAACTCGGGAAGGAGTCAAGCAAAAACAAATTGGAATCACCTGCTTTTAACGTACTATATAACTCTTGAAGCAAATTATGTGGTGTTTTAAACGCAAAGTCCGAATTTGTGAGAGATTGTATTTTCCCTCCAAGGTACAGTATGGTTTTACATGATTTTGTTTTGTACTTTCAATTTGTAAGCTTTACAAAAGTAAACAATGAAAGGATATGGAGTAAATGCACATTAGACAAAGTATCTACAAATACTTGGTAAAAACAAGCAGTATACAAAGTTTTAATTGTTGTTCTTCATGTCGAAGAATGGGACCTTCAACAATGAGTTTTACGTATACCACAAATTAAGTTCTAAACGGCCTTATCACCGGTTTGAGCGGAATTTATTTATAACAACGGCTGTAGAATACCGAAGTAATAAGGGAAGCGAGGACAACAAAAATCGAAAATCAGCCTTTGTCGATACTTTTTGACGGAGTTATGGGACTTTGACCAAAACAACGACACCATTTTAGCCAAAAATTGACCTTGTAAGCGCTCTCATGGCTGCAAATGTTAACGGATTCTCATTAAATTACCAAATGTTAACACTACTAATACCTTGGTCAAATTAGAAAATCAGTGTTGGTCAACTTTGACGAAAATAATGACTCTGTTTTATCCAAACTTATATCAAATGTTTATACCAATAATACCTTGGCCAAGTTTGAAAATCAGCCTCGGTCGATACTTTTCGACGGATTTATTTGACTTTGACCAAAAGAACAACACCGTTTTATCCAAAAATTGTCCTTTATACCAAATGTTTATATTACTTATACCTTGGTCAAGTTCGAAAATCAGCCTCGGTCAATACTTTTTGACGGAGTAATGGGACTTTGACAAAAATAATGACTTTGTTTTATCCAAAAATTTACCTTGTTAGCGCTCCCATGCCTACAAATTGTAACGGATTCTCATGAAATATATACCAAATGTTTATACCACTAACACCTTGCTGAGTTCGAAGATTAGTTTCGGTCGATACTATTTGACGGAGTTATTGGACTTTGACCAAAATAACAACACCGTTTTATCCAAAAATTGACCTTGTTAGCGCTCTCATGGCTACAAATTTGACAGTTTTCCGTGAAATTTATACCAAATGTGAATACCACTAATACCTTGGTGAAGTTCGAACATCTGTCGTGGTCGATACTTTTTGTATCCCCACATATTTAATTTTGGAACTGCCCTGAATGTTTGAAATATTGCAATTTCATATACAGTATACTAGTATATTGCATGAGCGGCGGGGGACCCAGGAATTCTATTCTTGTTTTACTTGTTTTTGTACTGATTGTGTGTCATCTTCAATAATAATATGTTTTTGACATTTTTGATTGATTGACGCCTAGTTCCTAGATCCTGATTTTGATAGGTTTTTCATCGGTCGATTTTTTTCGATCTTCAATTTTCGATAATTCAATACATTTTTTTCTGCACCTCAAACAGTATTTTTAATGACTCAATGTTTTTTTCTGCAAAACCTGTTCATGAATTATGTAGACTTCAGCATCATGTATTGTAATAGGTTTGTGTCATCCTTTATTTCTCCAATTTCTTTTAAGAATTTTTTTTATTCATCCAATTTACAATTATCCTTAGATCTCATTCTATGAATTAAGAGTTTCGTTTCTGTTTAGGCTTGTTATCATCCGTTGTTATTTTAAAATTGTGTCAGTCCTAGTGTTTTTACTATTCTAAGAATAGTATATTTTTATAATATTATTAAATGATAATTTTCATTATTGCCACTTTATGTGTCAAGGTCTGTAATAATAGCCTGGGAATAGCTGTAATGGCACAAGGCGACGCCGAGGGCCATTACAGCATCAGAAGGCCTTTACAGACCGAGGACACATAACAGCGTCATTATAAAAATACCATTTTCTTAAAACTTTTTTAAACCAGATTGGTGAACTTAAATAGATTGATTAGTGAATGTAAATGTATATAAGATAATTTTCTGGAAATTTATTTTTATGTTAAAAGTCGTTTGTGGGATCATTTTGCGAGTTGACTTGAAGGGTGTGATTCGAGGAATAAAATAAATTTATTACTTCCATTTTTTTCTGACTGGTCATGAATAGGTATTAAATTCGAATTGGTGTTTGTAATTATAATTATCAAACACTTTTGACAAAAGTCCTAAATTTAACATCGGATGCTGGAGATTCACACGAACCGATTAATTATTCATCTAGGAGGACTATTCTCAATAACCATACGTTACCGTTGCCTGTTTAATTTAAGTTTAGGGTATTTTTTGTTTAATGTAAAATATCGGCAGTAGAATACCGAAGGAACAGAGACTAAGATTACAACTAGAGGCTCAGAGACTGGGCCTGTATCGCCCACCTGACAAAATGCCTCTATGCCATGCATGACCAAAAATGAAGTTTTTTACCAATGGGGTCTAATGTTTAGCTATGTTCTCCATTAGCACCCATGTTTTTTGTCTGATCCTACTGGAATGAGTAATTTTTGAAAAGGACTTTCTATTCATTTAATTAAGTTTGCTTAAATAGTTTCAGAGAAGATGATGAAAAGGGTGGTTTTCTCATACCAGGCTCCAATGTTAAACTATGTTCTGTACTGGAGGCCATGTTTTTAGTCGGATCTAAATGAAATGAAAAATTTGTAAAGTACCTTCCACACATTATTCCTGTAAAGTTTGGTTAAATTTGCTTCAGCGGTTTCAGAGGAGAAGATGAAAATGTGATTTTTCCCATAGGGTCCAATGTTAAAGCTAAGTTCCGCGCTGGCGGCCATATTTTTTATCGGATCATAACAAAATAAGCAATCTTTGTAAGGGACCTTCCATACATCATTCCTGTAAAATGTGGTTGAAATTGCTTCAGTGGTTTCAGAGGAGAAGATAAAAATGTGATTTTCCCATAGGGTCCAATGTTAAACTACATTGTAAGTTCCGTGCTGGCGGCCATGTTTTTATCGGATCCACAAGAAATAAGCAATCTTTGGTAAGGACCTTTAGTACATCATTCCTGTAAAGTTTGGTTGAATTCGCTTTTAGCGGTTTCAGAGGAAAAGATGAAAATGTGATTTTTCCCATAGGGTCCAATGTTAAAGCTAAGTTCCGCGCTGGCGGCCATGTTTTTTTATCAGATAGGAACGAAATGAGCAAACTACGTAAAGTACCTTCCATACATCATTCCTGTAAAGTCTGGTTGAATTTGCCTCAGTGGTTTCAGAGGAGAAGATGAAAATGGGAAAAGTTAACGCACGAACGACGGACGCCAAGTGATGGCCATAGCTCACACTGACCTTTCGGGTCAGGTGAGCTAAAAATCAAAGTCCAGAGACAAGGCAAGAGCAAGAGAAGACGGAAGACCAAAGATGTAAATGTAATTGATATTGTGCAATATACTATATGCTATATTTTCATTAAATTTAAAATTTTCGAGTGATTTATTATTTATATTAATCACATGTAAATAACCTGATTCAATGTTTTTACAGACATATGTGTTCCATGGCCAAATAACGAAAACTAACCCGAGGCACATAGTGTCAAAAATACAAAATTATGTAGACAGTGGCCTTTTAGAGACAGAAACAGACAAGGAAGTGTTCATAGAGCAAGTTCACTCCTCACTGAGGTACCACAAAAACATCACATTTCTAAATTACCACTCTGAAGACAAAATTACAGGTTGCAATGTCAAAGCTGGCATTTGCATTTCAAATAATGGACTAATATTTTACAGAAGGAGATGGAGTAAATGAACGTGAAACAAAAACACACATGTTCACTCCAACAACAATAATTGTAATGAGCTGTATGGCCTTTTTGGAAATTAGTTCCTCATCAGCGGCACTAGAACCCAAACATAGGAAATCCATAATTTCAAAAAATGTTTAAAATGCACCAAACCATAAGAAATCCGAATAATCAGTACTATCAAAAATAGCTAAGGACAAAACTACAATGGAGGGACTTAAACCTTAGGTTTTTAGAATTTACATAAATTTAGATAATAGTAATTGAACAAAGAGTATCATATCATCTTTGCAACACTTTATCCTCTTGTAAGAGGTCGTATTTTTACATATCTGGCACTTGGGTTCTTCAACACCAGAGCTAAGATCTTAAATCATAACTTCGAAATAAGAATCATAGCTCGAATCTGTTTTTTTTTCTTTACAAGTAACACTTTACAAGAATATATTTGGCAAGCAACGCTAGAAGAACAAGGCATTCTAAAAAAAGGTTGTTTGGATTGAGTTTCCGGATGAATTTGTTATATGAAAGTATATATGCATTGCATATCTGGCACTTGAGTTGTTCAGCATCAGAATTAAAATCATAAAACCTGCAAGACAATCATAACTTTGAAATCAGGAGTTGAAAAAGATGATTCATGGTTTGATTCCTTTATTTTCATGTAACACTTTCAAATGTTTACAAGAATATAATTGGCAAGCAACGCTAGATGAAGAAGGCATTCTAAAATAAGGATTGTTTTGGGATAAATTGGATGATTTTGTAACATAGCCTTTCATGATTTAATAAAAAAAATGTTAATTGCAAACATTAACTTGCCCAGTCTTAAACTTGTACGATAGTATAGAAAATTTCTGAAATATAGTTCTACCTTTAAAATTTATCACTATCCTAAGCAAACATTCCTGCAGCATCCAAATGACTTTTGGACTACTTGGCCTTTTGACTAACGGGTGTTTGGATTAATGTTACTTCATATTAAAGAACTTTAGGTTGGGCCAAAAGACAACTGTCCAGTCCCATTAAGCTGCATCTGGGTAAAATAAGGTCAGTTGATCAAATAACTAAATACCGAAGCTCCTGTGAATTTAAAACTAATTGAACAGCTACTAGAACAGCCGATATCCATTCAAATTCCAACGGCGCAAAAGATGCGAACCAAAAAATCTGAACCACCATATGTAAAACTGATGATTGCGCGTGTGTGATATGTTTGGCGAGTCGGCCTTTGTTATAATGTTCCGGGAAATTAAATGATTGAATTGCATATTGTCTGTTTTAGAATGAACACATAAATACAAATTATTGATAATATCTTCTGTTTAATTTGAAATTTGAGCTTTGATTGATTTTAAATTTTAAGAATTGCTATATCCATTTCCAAAATAACATTCATTGTGGATGAATCTCGCGATAGTATTGTATTCAATTCGAGAACAGGACATAATTCACGTTATCTTGTCATCTTGTAATTTGTTTATTGAAATTTAATTACACAAAGGAAAAATTATATGTCTGTGTTTAAAATTTTACAAATAAATGTCCTCCTACTCGAATTAAAAACAAATACAAAAACATTAATTGACATGTTTCATAAATAAATTGAAATTTTGCATATTTCGACAAACCTTTTAAATACGCATCTCATTGTTTGATTCGTTATAAATATCGAGAAAAAAGCTTAATTTCCTTTAAGTGCCACTGGAACACGATAGTAGGACTGGTACATTGTAATTGTACAGTAAAGGAGATTTACTGTAGAGTAACCCTGATAAACCATGTTAATAGTACGGCAACAGCTCTTCTTCCTAAAACTTTACAACGTCCGGTACCAAGTTGTCCGATTTCGTTTAAAATGAAATTAGTCAATATTGATGTAAGGGAACGAACTCAAAGTTTTGCCGTCGCCCTGATATCTGTCGTTCATTGCAACTTTTCCATACTAGGATTTACTTCTTTTCACAAGTAACGCCATGAACAAAACATTGTATAAAAATATAAAAAAAATAAGCGAATAGAATTGTCGGGAGCCGTGTATTGCACTCTGTGGATGTCCTTGGTGCTGAATTTGGCTTCCTATTTCGGTTATTTTTGGTAATGAGTACTTCTTTCAGACTATGTTTCGATTATGACTTCTGTAATGTTGCTGATATGAGAGGTTACTCTTTGGACACGACGTGACCAGCATAACAAACTATACCGTTTAATATGACTTTTGGGTATTTTTGTATGTTAAAAGGGCAAAAAAAAAACAATTCTTATATGACTCTCTTCTTTCGCTTTGGAAACAAAGCTATGTTCTAATTCCAACAATATTTTTTAGCACATGCATATATTTTTTAACAAAAGGACAACCCAAGATTTCTCTCTATAAGAGCCGGTTCGAATGTTCAAAACTCTTGTTAAATATATAAGAATCGAAAGAATTATTGCAGTTGGGCTCTATGCGAATTAGAATATTGTCATACCTTATATTTGTCTTCATTTTATACCTCGCTATTGCCCGGTATAAAATATTGACAAATATAAGGTCTGTCCATGTTCTATCGCGAGGTATAAAATGAAGACAAATATAAGGTCTGACCATGTCCTAATTCAAAAAGAGCCCGCTTGCAATAATCTATTTCTTAATTGTGTGTAAAACAACGGTAAAAAATATAAGCTGCAATGGTCCAGGCATTTCAAAAGAAAAGATTAATAGCTCGCATTGCAGTAGTGTCCCATACCAACTCAACAACAATTGCAAAAGAAATGTTGATCGAAGACAATGAAAAAAATGTTCATCCAAGTACTAAAGTGAAAATAGAATCTTGAATCGAAGATCGGGCCGAAACTTAAAATTTTTCCACAAGAACTGATACGGAGGGGGGGGGGTAACTTCCATTATTTTGGTGTGTGGGAATGTTCCAAAAATTCGGGTATAGTTTCTAGCATGAAATATGTAAATTTGGGTGTTTTTTTTACACATATTGTATATAAATTAGGGTATAAAAAATCCATAAGTGGACAATATTTAATGAGACCACATAATTTCTGTTCATTATTTTCTTCAAATGTACAGTATTTTATGTTTTCCATGCTTTGTTTCTTTTATGTTTCAAAATTTCACTTGAAATCAATGGTATAGAGATATATTTCGGTCCTTACATTAATGTTTTATATAAATTCGGGGTATGTTTTATATAAATGAGTATATAAATTCAGGGTATGTTTCCGAGATCAATTTGGCACACCCCTATACCCGACAAATACCAANCCCCCCCCCCCCCCCCGCGGGACTGATATCGGTAAAAAAAAATCGTATGAGATTTTGAAGTGCTGCATATAAGGTAAGACGATAAGACGGTCACAGAAATAACTGTGCCTAATGAAAGAGTCCGAATAATTGGTGCAGGCTCCCGTGTAGCGAATCAA
The DNA here is from genome assembly GCA_002080025.1 of Modiolus philippinarum. Taxonomy (NCBI): domain Eukaryota; kingdom Metazoa; phylum Mollusca; class Bivalvia; order Mytilida; family Modiolidae; genus Modiolus; species Modiolus philippinarum. The sequence goes on from MJUU01028542.1 coordinate 9,669, forward strand.
CTTTGAAACATACACTCCGTAAGAAGGAAATTGACAATTTTGAAATAAAGTCGTCCCGTTTGTCGTAAATTTTAGAACTGAGTTAACAATTTTAGTCAAATTCAAGATGAAAAAAGTCCGTATATATATAGTGTTTGAGGAAATATACGCTTATCACCTTGAACAGGTATTAATGACTCAACACTGCTGCAAACGACAGGAAAACTGCAGTGTAGGAATAATTTTGAAATTTTATGTTTGTCAGTGGCGGATTTAGGGGGGGCCCGGAGGGGCCCGGGCCCCCCTTAGTCCGGAAAATATTTAAAATTCCTAGGGGTTTTTAAAAAAAATGGGTTCCGCCCCCCCCCCCCTTTTGAAAAAAAATATTGGTCGGGTCCCCCCTTAGCAGAAACTCTGGATCCGCCACTGTTTGTTGATAAAAATTCGCAGTCTTATACCATATGATGAAACCGGATATATTCAATTCGAAAAGAGTGACCCTTTGGCCATGTTTGTATGAATGCCGTAAACCAGGCGTTTTAAAAAAACAAAATGGTGGTCATTAATTATCGACAATGAGTGCAGACATATCGATATCAATTATAAACTGTCTGATTTATATTACTGTCCTGTAATATGATGTTTTGATAAGGATTATGTGCAAAATGAATTATAACATGGCACGATCAATATTCTTTTGTTACCAGTGGATAATATTTGGTCAATTGTCTATTGTAATGCATTCCAGTCTAAATTATTATTGTAATCGACCTCAATATGTAAATATTCCGCATTATTGTCCAAATTTTGTTTTTATTGCGGTTAAACCACTTACATTGTACCGGTTAGAAGTGACAGATGCCTTTTAAATTATTTCCAAAATAATCTATGATTTCCCTCACTTTCATGCAACAAATTTTATTTTTCTTTTCACGAGTAGAAAAAATGAAAGGATATGGAGTGAATGTACATGTGACTTAAACGCACACGATACATAGAAAACTCCCGTTTATCAAGGACAGGGCTTTTATTCCTGTCTACATCCTGATATTGTTTTTAATTGACTTAAACCGCAGTTACATATTAAGGACATATATACATCCCTGCATATTTAGAATGGGCAAAGATGGGCAATTTGAGACTAGAATTTATGAAAAACATGATAACTTCAAATTTGTAATTGTGAATTTCCCAATCATGAGAGGCAGCATCCCTTTGGTCCCTGCAAATATTAGAACTTTATTACAAATCAGAAAACTACTCCCTCAATGATACGAGAAAGAACGGTTGAAATTGACAATTCCCATAGTCGCCATCAAGAGTGTCCAAAAGTTGCTCAACCAGTGATACTGTCTCGCAAATTGCGAATGGCGCGTTAACATGAAATTAGATCTACATTTGAGTGGCTTTGGACTTATTTTCAAGTTGGACATGTCATTTCTCAAATAGGAAAAATGAAAGGATATGGAGTGAATGTACATGTGACAAAAACGTCGGGGTGGTATATATACCGTGACAGGAGACACACAAAGACTCACGCCATAAACAGCTTATCCGCCTTAAACACGTTATTTGTCATTTTTCAATATTGGACACTTATATGTCACGAGACGCTATACTTCCTTGCATTGAACTTGCAACTGGTTATGAAATTCTTAATATACAATCATAGCGTTTGAAAAAGCACATGCACATTTCTCTAAGCAGAGACAAAGGAAAGTACCAGGATTCGGTTTTAAGGAGAACGCTTATGTAATAAAAGGGATAACAGGAAACATCTACAATGGCTGAAAATTACAATTATATGCTACAATCTGCCAGAAAACTACACAGGAAAAACACAATTAAGACAAAAGACAAGCATAAACAACGATAATAACTCGGGGTCGACAGTAATTGGTACCGGCACTAGCAAAAGCAAGCAGTAGAGTTCGATTTAAACGTATTTTATTTGCTCAAAAACATACAGCAAAACGGATAAGACACAAGTTAATCAAACTTAGATCGTCTTCTCCTTAACTACAATATAATACAATAATACGCAGGCATGAGAGTTCACTAATATAATAAAGAAAAGTATTTTTAGAGCAATAACAAGAGGATAAGAAAAGAAAAAAGATATAGGAAAGACACAAAATTTGCGTCTGATTGTGTGTGTGTGGGTGTGTGTGGATCGTACAAGTAAATTAACTCGATTTATAATCATACTACAAGAAATCTTTGGGATTTTTTAATATATTCAAATACTACCTTAAATACTTCTTCATTTTCGTGGTTTGACAGAGTTGAACTACCACTAATTAAGAGCAAAAAGTTCCGTTCAAGACAATCAGGCAACCAGGCTAATTTATTTACCAAGACATCACGTTGATCTAAATATAATGGACATTCAAAGAAAAAATGTTTGTAGTCTTCACGTGGTGCCCCATAACGACATGATGGGTCAGATATTACGTTTATTTTATGGAGGTCATTATTAAGGAATGTTGCTGAACATCTAAACTGTGCTAAAATGATGTTAAGCCTTCGTGGTCCAAAGTAATAGTGGTCTGGGATTACTGCCTTTTTCTCTCTGGAGTTTTTTATTGCAGATTTAAATTTAGATAGATTATCTGCATGACGCGTGTCTAAGTCCAAGTTGTTCCACTGTCTAATAGTAGATGGAATGTAAGATTCACTTGTTAAAGATAATCTACAAAAAGGGACAATAATATCTTCACCGTTTCTCAGGGGATTAATACAGTAGAGTTCAACCGGTTAATGGGTATCTGAACCCCCTTTCTCTGTCCCGTAATTCCCTATAGTATACGAATAAAATCTAATACAGGTAGACCACAACTTTGAAAGGACAGAAAAAGACAATACGTAATTTTGAAAGATAGATCAAGTGAGAAACCGGTATATGAGTATAATTGTCAGGTCACTGGATCTCCAAGCTAATTTAACGGATGTCAGTCGAATACCATGTAGATATCCCGTATTAAGAAAAGAATGCAAGTTACGTCCCAGTTTTTCTGGATTTTAATCAGTTTCTGGCAATTTTAACAGCGTTTCCGTAAAAACGAGGAATCTGATTCCAGCACAAATTTCTTGAAAGGAACTGTATATGCATGTAGTTTTAAAATTAACATTCAGGAAGCTCATCTTATAACAAAACGTACTTCCCTATAAGGAGAATGCTGCATTATAATTATAAAAATTAAAATTAATAATATATTTAATCTACAAAGTGAAACTAAATTTTAAATGTTATACGCAATCCGTTAAGGAAAGTCTTAAATTATTTTTACTTTAACTTTGCAAATTTGATTACCAGCACCGGAAGTCACGTGTTTAAATATACATTCAGAGACAAGACAGCAGACGTTCAAGCAGCAAAAGTCACGCGATCCTTTCTTTCAGTATAATGCAATTACTGTTTTATGTTTGTAAATTGATTTCTGGAAATCTTTTTTGAATGATGGATGTTTTAATTTCAATTTGATTTAAGATCAGAAAAAGGAAATAAATATAGACCTCAACGACTGATTTCTCAGTACAGTTTTGTCTTATTTTGACTTCGAATGCATCTCCCATTTGAACATAAGACATGAAACAAAAACGGCACCATTCTCACAATTTGTCGAGTTCAACATCCGATCGTAATGCTGGCTGTCAACGACCCCTGCCCTTAGCTGATTTTGGTGCTAAATTAGAGGTCATCTGTTCTCTATCAGCTCCTTCGTGTCTTTGATTTGGGGCCTTAGATGTTTTATTTTGAACTTTATGGAATAGATGTAATTTGTATAAATAATGATCTGTAGAACCGTAATGTTGTTACCTCTAAGTCGATGCATTTGCTGATGGACATTTTGTCACAGCTGACATCACCAGCTGAGCTGTCTCATTCTTTGGTGATCCGAAAACAATTATTTGAAAAGTTAAAAAAATATATATATAAATTTAACGAGTATTTCCTTCACGAAAATGACCATGTTTACTGAGATTTCAGTATTTTGTTACTGAAATTTCAATATTTTGGTGTTTAAAATATGTTATTTATACTGCCACCTTTTATGAGCTTCAATATCCAAAAATAATACGTATTTTTTACCCGGCACTTGCATCGGTTTTCAGGGGTTCGAGCTACAGATCTGCTGGGCGCGTCCCCAGGTGGTGGATTGGGGAATGCCCTGTCTATGCGGCGTAGTCGTGTCATAATACGGAAAGCCTGACTGCCAACAATTTTGTCAAAACTATGTGGAGAAACGCCACGCTAAAAGCAGTATAAATACCCTTTCTATATTTTTTTTATAAGGAGAGCAGACTATAGAAGCCTTAATGTCCTGCCCCTACCTATTTCTCTCCTTTTGAATGGAAATCAAAACTCGTTGCCCCGGTTATTCCTCCCACCTTATTTCTTCCTTCTTTTACTTGAAATTATTTTGAATTGATCAACTTGTTCTCGTCCTGATATAGCTAAAATATTGGTCACTGGAAGTGAAACTCTAACTAATCAATCAATCAATATATATTTTAATATGTAGTTTTCGTTTACAAAACGCAATTTGCAGAAAGTGTAACTTTTTTACAACAGTTTCATAACTGGAGGTACTGTGGCCTGGTGGGCCACAAAAAAAATACCCCACTCACCATTGTAGTAGAAGATCCCAATATAATTTGTCACAAAAAAATAGATATAATTGCACAATTAACTCGATTGTGTACTAAACATTTTGTGAAATTAGCGTTAAACGATCTAAAAAATTAACTAAGTCAGTAAACAGGAAATTGATGTCCGGCAATCCTGAAATCGGTACTTGCAGTATAGGACATCATTCTTAACTTGCGTACAAGATTTCAAGTTGCAGTGATGAGTAGTTAGTGAGAAAACTGTTACGAAAAGTTTCCACGATTGACAAAAGATATCGAAAATTATTTAAGTCGGTAAACAGGAAGTAGATGTCCGGCAATCCTGAAATCGCTACTTGCGGTAAAGGACATCATTCTAAACTTGCACACAAAATTTCAAGTCGGTAAACAGGAAGTAGATGTCCGGCAATCCTGAAATCGCTACTTGCGGTAAAGGACATCATTCTAAACTTGCACACAAAATTTCAAGTTGCAGTGATGGTTGGTATAGTATGCACATACAAAGCATGACCAACAATCCTACTTTTTATGAAAGCAATCTGTCAAGCAGTTACAGAGGAGTTGCAGTGACAAGAACAGGAGTGATGGACGGACGAACAGACGGACAGACGGGTCAAAAACATTATACCCTCACAACCTCGTTGCGTGGGGTATAATAAGGCAAAATGTCCATGATCCAATGACCCTGAAATATTGAACAAGGAATGTATCGGACATCTAAATATGCTCTTAAAAAGGGGAGATAATCCTTTAGGTAAAGAACATCATTCTTAACTTGCATACAAAATTTCAAGTTGCAGTGATGAGTAGTAACTGAGAAAACTGTTACAAAAAGTTTCTACGATTGACAAAATATCTTGAAAATGAACTAAGTCGGTAAACAGGGAGTAGATGTCCGGCAAGTCCGAAATCGCTACTTGCGGTATAGGACATCATTCTAAACTTGCATACAAAATTTCAAGTTGCAGTGATGAATAGTCACTGAGAAAAATTGCTTGCTATCACAGACAGACAGACGGACAAAGTGATTCCTATATACCCCCATGAACTTCGTCGTTCGTAGGGGGTATCATTACTCTGTTCATTGCTGCCGTCAAGGAAGTGGCAAAACTTTTATTGTAATAAAGTCAAGATTAACACCCCAAGTTTACACAATGTGTAAGAGTCATCGATGTGAAATGTCCACATTGTAGATACATCAGAGGTGAAAACCCGACAAATGTAAACAATGTTGTATTTGTGAATGAAAGGTAGACAGCTTTGGGTGTAAATCTTAATTTCGATAACTGAAAGTTTTGCCACTTGCTTGACCGCAGCAATAAATGTTTTATCTTTTCATTACACACAGGAAAATTTGATATGTTGAAATACTGGCTTTTTGAGCTTTGAAAATTCCCATGCAACAATGAGATTTTGATGTTTTGTATGTTTGGGTTAAAAATGGTGTTTGGGTTAAAAATGGCATATCAATTTCATTCAATTTCCACACGTATGCTATAAACTAGAGGCTCAGAGACTGAGCCAGTATCGCTCACCTGACAAAATGCTTCTATGCCATGCATGACCAAAAAAGATGTATTTTACCAGTGAGATCTACTGCTATTGAAATGAGTAATCGTCGCAAAGGACCTTCAATACATCATTCCAAGTTTAGTTAAATTTGCTTGAATAGTTTCAGAGAAGATAATGAAAAGTATGTTTTTCACATACCACGCTACGATGTTCAAATATCTGCTGCACTGGAGGCCATTTTTTTGTCGGTTCGAAATAAAATGAGCAATTTTTGTAAAGTACCTTCCATACATCATTCCTGTAAAGTTTGGTTGAATTTGCTTCAGCCTTTTCAGAGCAGAAGATGAAAATGTGAGTTTTCCCATAGGGTCCAATGTTTAACCTAAGTTCGGCGCTGGCGGCCATGTTTTTAATCGGATCGGAACAAAATGAGCAATCTTTGTAAAAGACCTTCCATACATCATTCCTGTAATGTATGGTTAAATTTGCTTCAGTTATTTCAGAGGAATAGATGAAAATGTGATTTTCCCATAGGGTCCTATGTTAAACCATGTTCCGTGCTGGCCGCCATGTTTTTCATCGGATTTGAACGAAATGAGCAATCTTTGTTGAGGACCTTTCGTACATCATTCATGTAAAGTTTAGTCCAATTTGCTTCAGCCTTTTCAGAGCAGAAGATGAAAATGTGATTTTCCCCATAGGGTCCAATGTTAAACCTAAGTTCCGCGCTGGCGGCCATGTTTTTTATCAGATCAGATCGAAATGAGCAATCTTTGTAAAATACCTTCCATACATCATTCCTGTAAAGTTTGGTTGAATTCAGAGGAGTAGATGAAAATGTGATATTCCAATAGGGTCCTATGTTAAACCATGTTCCGTGCTAGAATTTTTTATTGCAAACCGTAAATTTACTGTAAATGGCACTGTTGTCGTCATCAATGAAAACATAATTAATATTACTAACATAATTAATATTACTATGCTCAAAACAAGTCAATATACATTTCCATTATATATATTCAGGAACAACCTTCACTATCACTAATGATTGGTGGGCATTTAATACTTTTGATGTCATTAGGTTAACTATTTGCATAAGTTACCTTAGGTTTAGTTTGCGTTTTTATATTCAATGCAGATAGTTTATTATCTATCTTGAGGTCATAGACACCTATACAGAACTTAAACAAATGGTACAAATGTACTTCTATTATATTTATATATATATATATAGATTTACTGTATTATTATAAAATAATACCCCAAGACGTTAAATTAAACCGAAACTGCTATCAATAAAACTTCTAGAGTTGTCCGTTTTGACAACTTCTATTTCTTCAGTGCAGATCATGTAAAATATCTGAATGACCAAAAACCAATAGAAGTAAAGAGCTGATATAAGCAAATGTTTTAGAGCACAGCTTTGCGTACTCCTTTCGTAAAATATTTAATACAGGAGTTTGTCTTTTAATGCAGTGTGGGGTTGGTAAAACAATTCCCCGTGTTACAGATGTATGCTCTTCATTTATCTTAAATATGGTGTACTTGTACATGAGATAATATCTCATGAGTACATATTATCTAAATTTATGAAAAATTCTAAAACCTAAGTTTTAACTCCCTCCATTGTAGTTTTGTCCTTACCTATATTTGATATTAATGATTATTCGGATTTCGTTTGGTTTGATGCATTTTAAACATTTTTTGAAATTATGGATTTCTTATGGTTGGGTTCTAGTGCTGCTGATGAGAAATTAATTTCTGAAATGGCAATACAGCTCATTAAGATTATTGCCGTTGGAGTTAAGATATGTGTTATGGTCTCATGTTCATTTACTCAATATCCTTTCGTAAAA
>MJUU01028543.1:0-12659 GCA_002080025.1 Modiolus philippinarum
CTATTTTTCCGTTTTGGTAGACTGTCATTTGACTAAGAAAATTGGTTGCATCTGAAATAACGGATACTGTGTCGTTGTCCGGTGCTGCTCCGTCAGCTAGTTTATCTACTTTAAACTTGATTAAAAAATACCCATTATACCAGTCATAAAACGAAGCCTTATCATTTATGCTAAATTTGTAGTCCGTTTTTGTTTGTTGATGAGCATTTTGTGGAGACACTATAGGAGTATCTAGTAAAAAGTTACAATACTCATATCTATCACAGAACTGTGTTCCTCTAAACATTTTTTATTACTGGATTATTATTTTTATGTCTTATATAAAAATGATAGAGTTTATAAGCAGTGTCTTAAACAGTTTAAACAAGAGTCTTGAGCGTTGGAAAAAGAGTAAAACCTATAAGATTTTTGTTTTACTTATAAAATGCTTAAACCGCAAGCAACGTAAAAAATGTGAGTGAACTAAGACCTCATTAAAAATCTAGCCCGTTTTACCCGTCTCAACTGTAGTGAATAACAAATCTTACATGTTTTTTTTTTCTATAGTGCCGTAGGTAGTAGTTAATATGGGGAAAAATCTGCGGTTTTCAAAAAACGTTTTTTGAAAACCTACGGCTTTTCCCCATAGTTAACTACTTACAAATACTTTTCACGATTGCAGATTTTTGGCAATCACTTCCGAATGCTTGACAACATTTTTTTTTATTTTCATGTATATCTGCTTTATTTCATTCTGGTGAGAAATTCTGATGTTACACTTTTCACTGATTTTTTTATGATTTTGTAAAAGAAACACGATAAATAAACTAGATATGAAAACAAGTTGATATTATTATATTTTCCCTTTTAATTTGGTTTCAAACTGTATAGCTATCTTTCCAAATCTGATATGTGATGTGATAGTTTTGACAACAAAATAGCTACAGAATTTGGTTTCAATACATGTATGTCTGTACAAAATTTGATGAACAATTGACTGTCAGATATTTCTAAGTTTCAGAAAATCGTAACTACTCGGCCATTTACTGGATAAATAACTTATTTAATTAGTGTAGCGTAAATGGCCGAGTAGATATGATTGAGTTTCAGAAAATCACTTTCACAACTTACGATTTTTATTTATATTTACTTAATAATATGACAATGAAAAGCCATCAATATCTTGAAACAGTATTGAAATATTAGGACCTTTTCTCGTCTTTGAAAATTAATAACAGAAGACAAAATATTGCATGCATTTCAGTATATACTGAATATTTTGTTAACTACGGTTTCTCAAACCTGTAGACTTTTTCACAAATTTTGATTTTTATTTATTAAACTCAGTGAACGAAAGTATTAGGACATCTTTACATATCTTTAAATATTAATCAAAATATTTGGAAATTAAAATAGATATTTTTGCCTAAATATAATCAAAATCTAAAATTTGAATCTGTATTAAATAAAAGGCTAATCATTGCTAAAATTTGCGTGCATTTCCACATATAGTAAATATTTTGTAAACCGCAGTCTCTCAAATCTTTCTTATCCTTAATAAATGATTCTCATAAATTTTGATTTTTATATATATTTACCCAATATAACAAAAAATCATCAAAGTATTATGATGTCTTTATGATATCTTTGTGCGATATTGAAATATTTGGGAATCAAAGTAGATATCTTTATCTAACCTTTGAATATGTATCAAACAGAACACAAAATGTTGCTAAAATTTGCGTACCTTTGAATATATGATAAATATTTTGTAAACCGCGGTCTCTCAAACCTTTCCACGCCTTTATAAATCTTTCCGGAAAATGTTAATATTTACAGATAAATGCTGACGTTATAAATCTTTATAAATATCGAGGAAATCTTTATATGCATTTAGTCAGCATATGAATGTATGGAAATAAAACAGTTGACTTTACCAAAGATTTCCTTACTTGGCAAATAACAATAAAGAAAAGGTGTATTTGCCAATCATTTGATACATATGTAAATATATATTTCGCAGAAAACTTGTTACATTTGCCAATTATTTGTATACCCACTCATATTAATGTGAATGCATGATTTCATGCAGTGTGGAAAAGTGATTCGGAGTCATTTTTCAAAAAGTAGGCTTGTTCTCTACCTACAACAATGTACCTATATCTTCGTTCACCTTTCTTACGTGAGAAACATCTACGAGTTAAATTTTTCAGCCGAGATTTTAGTTGTTCATGAGGAATGGTGGTGTAAAGTGTGGAGAAGTCGAAAGTTTTAATTCTGTTACAGTGTGATAATGATCTAGAGTTTAAGATGTCAAGTAGATCTTTGGAGTTTTTCAAAATCCTTATTTCATTTACACTGCTTCTTGAAAAGCAGTTATAGTATTTTTAAAGGCCCTCTTTACGAGATATTCGTACTTTTTCTACCAATTTAATTTAATCTGAATTTCCTCTCAATCATTTGAAATGTGCATTTCAAATATTTTTGAAATTGCGAAAAATTTGGATGCTTAACAAATATATCAATTAGACCAGATAAAAATAATCAAATATCAGATTCTGTCGGTGAACCTGTGTTAGTGGTAAGCGATTGCCACATGCGAAAAACCATTGGTGGGGCAAAGGAATTTTATCAGTGAATAGCCACATTGGAGATTGTTTTGTTGCCCTCGGACTAAATAATTAGTGATTATTGGAATTCTGTATGTTAGACCCAAAATAGGAGTAGTAGAAAAATGACAATTCTGCGGCACCTACCTTTTTCAAGGGGAAATCTTGCACGGCAGTACCTCTCATACGATCTGGTGAGGAAGTGAAAAAAAATACCAGAGGGCTAGGCGTAAGAACTCAAAATTTCTCAATCCACAGCGGATTGGGATCTTTTTTATCTAAAGGGTTCGGGAATGAGCGGGGAGCGAGACATGGCCGACCGAGGCGCGATTAGAAGAACCCTATCCTAAGGCTCATCTGATTCAATTCTTCACTAATTGGGGTAGAAGGTTGACGAAGCTGATCCTTCTCATCGTAATATTTTTTTAGGCTGACTGCAAGATTACCGTCTTCACCTGCCAGCTGGGACCTATAGGTTTTGGCTAATCACAAGGTATCGCAATGCTTCTTCCTCTTTGCGACTTGGCGTGAGATCAAAAACAGGACCATACTTCCCGTGGCACATATGCAGGCGAGGGAACCCAGGGGAATGGATGCCACAGCACCCACACCGGCCAGAGCAGACCCCATGATACCACTGGTCAGCAATAGACTGCCCACGGAGAATCCACCCAGGGCAATGGAGACGACTTTATCCAGTCGGTTATAGATTTTCAATGCATGCTTATATCTCTGGATTTCTGCGATGAACTCCTCTTCCATGCAAGCAATATTACTGGCATCTACTTAGTCCATTAATTATAGGAGTATGCCTAGCAGGGGATACTCTTGAAGGGGCCATTGGGGCAAATGATCAATCAACTACCATCGTAGAGCCGACTTCCACTCTTCAAGTACAATCCATCGCCGTAAGTATTGGGCAAAGTAACTGAGCTGAGATGCAGACCACGACCCTGGGGTTTCACGCAGCATACTTTTCCACCTTTCTTGAGAAATAATCCGGATCTCATGGTTTTTGGATGGCTGCACTACCCAAACCGCCTGAGGCACCCACACCAAAAGCAGGCAACTAGGTTTTGGCTAGCATAGGTAGCGCAGCAGACGCGAGACCTGCAAGAATGGGGAGAAATCCACCTTCATTTACGTTATACCTCACCTGCTTCGGTCTCATCTCCAAGACCATACCACCCTTACCACTCTGCAAGAGATTGGTGATGCGCTTGATGTGCCGTTGAGTGAGGAGCATCTGATTCCCGCCAGATAGGTTGGCATGCAGCAATCGGACGCATCCCTCCTTTGCCGCATGCTGGATCTTCTCTGCCTGACCCCTCGTCAGGTTGAGACCGTTCTTTTGATAATCCATTTATTTATACCGTAACTCATGCAGATGGAAGCGGATTGTGAGATGCTTCCCTCGCAGATCGATTGGGCGACCGTCTTGATCGGTCAGGTAGGTTAGCATGCGGTCGATGGGCCTTAGGGTCACCGGTAAGTAGACCAGATTTTTGGGGGTCTGGATGGTCTTCATCACCGGATCGACCCCCGGGAAAAAAGCTTTAGATGGTGGAATGCTGGGTGCCGTTGACATAACTGCCGTGGATGATATCGCTATTCATGAGGATACTTTTGATGCTGATGATATCGACGATATGCCCATCCTTCACGTATCCGTTGGTGCTCTGGTCGTAGATATACGTCCGGTGATCGAATCCAAGCACCGTATTTAGGCTATTGGGCACATCGAAATCCCTTTGATAGCTTCTGGCAAGGGTAAGTGTGCTCTCAGAGTCGAGCGATTGGCATCGAGAAGGATCTTGGCTTTGTGTTTGCTAAGTCGCATTTGCGTTGGATCTCATCGTTGATATCGTCGATGCCGTAGGAGCCGGTGCTTAAGGTGATGGGAAACCAGTGGGAGGAATTGTCTTGGGAGTAGCTGAAGGAATTATTTCCGGCATGGATATTTGGGGTGGAGTAGAACATCTTCAGATTCACGAGGGCCATCTCGTAAGATTTTCTTCGCGCAATTGGAAGGGTGGGTTGAAGCGGGTCAAGATCTGGCTATCATCCCCAGAGACGATGAAGGAGAACCCATTCTTGGATTCGGTATTGGTGCCGATTTTCCACAAAAGTGTAGCGTCTATTTATCTTACTTTCCTCAGGAGACGACGCACATCTTCTGGTCATCGGATTCGAACATAAGGATTCGATCGGAGATGACTAGGGGAAGGCTTGGGTATTGGCAGGGACTTTGCGCTCGAAGTCGGCTCGGATCTGGATATCCACGGTCGAATCTTTCAACCGCTCGGACTGATGACTCACGTCGATGACGAATACGGGATAGAGATCGATGAAGTCGGAGGGGTTGACACCACCATTCCTCAGCAGACTTTTCATGCGGTAGAATTTCCTACGGAATTTGACCGCCTCCTTATAGAACCTAGTGTAGCGACCCTGCATTGGGTGAAGCCAGCATTGAAATCCAAGGCGGGGTAGAGATCGGCATTGAGGGTCACGTGGATATTTTGCAATCGGCAGTGGTCGAAGTCGGCGGCATTATTCGTCTGATCGTTGCTGCTATCCGTCTGGAAGGTGACGATGATCCATCGAGGTTTCAAAAGCCCGCTCTTATAGCGGCTGGACGCCAGTGAAATTGTGAGGTCTGGGGCACGGCGATGGAATCGCACTACCTCATGCGGAATCCGCAATCGATCTTGGTATTGCTCTGGATGGTCTTAAAGAGCTGGTCTTATAGAGCCGCAGCTTCTTTTCGTCGGAAGGAGTGACGTGGGGAACGAACCAGGAGACCTTGCTCAAGACAACTTTGAATCCATTTTTTTGAATCGATTTTATCATAATTCTCGGCAAAGCCGAAAACGTGCTTGATTGAGGGGAATGGAGAAGGTCCCTACTGGTTGGCCTGGTGATGATATACCCGTGGGGTGCTGCTAATTCAACGTTATCTGCATCAGCCTCTTCCGTAGAATCCTTGAACCATAGCTGGGTGAGGCCTTATGATTTAGAGAAGTCGTCGGGGTAGGTCAGCATCCCCAGGATGGTGGTGGCGATGCCGGGTTTGTTGAGGTGCTCAATCTGCTGGCCAGAGAGTCGGTAGCTGATGCTACGAAAGAGATACATGGCACCGTTATGGACGAGCAATACTAGATAAGCGTCAGCGTAGGCGGTGCCATCGTTATTTAGGGTTCGGCTTTCGATGAAGAGATAGCTCTCGGCTGGATGGAGGAAGAGATCCTGGGTGTTGATATTGATGCAGATCTCTTCACCGGCGTTATTTAGCTGAGCCCTGGCTTGAGGTTCGTATTCGTGAACCTGATACTCCTAGAGACTTTCGTCGAAAGTCAGTCCTTCGGTGATAGTAAGCATATCGACCATCATATATATTTATTTATAGCACTGGACGAAGTCGTGGATGGTTGCGATGCCGTCATCCGAGATGAAATTTTTGAGGCGAACCTGCTGCTGTGGAGTCCTCTTGGTCTTGGTGGCGGGAGTTGCTTACGTCATCCTTTTACTTTAAACATATTTTTATTGTCAAAAAGAACAATATGTGGGATTGAACACAAGTTTTTACAACTTACTAGGTTCTTTCTCTACAATGATATTAAACACAATAATACACAAGATGACATACAGTGATAATTAATATATGAAAGTAATCAATGCAAAAATTATATAGGTGTGAGTAATGATATAATGAAATACTGATAGAACTATAAACAAAAGTACATTATAATCTAAAACACTACAAATACTAAGCAAAGTCGAGCTAATTGGAGAATCTTTTAGAATGGATAATAAAATTATGCACATTGCAAAAATAACAGTGTTTGTTCCTTGGTCAAGCATATCTGAACCAAATAAAATAATGTCAATAGTTGGTGTAATATAGGGAAGAAGGCTATCGATATATTGTATTCTAATGTTAAGAAAATAATGTATAGCATCTTCAAATGAACAATCACAATCACTCTTTGGATCATTACATAAGTTGAATAAGAAAAGATCGGCTTTCAGTTGACTACAACGGTGACGTAATTTAGTATGCCAAATGTTCACATTTCTAGAACCAATCAAATAGAAAGAAGGAACAGTAAAATTATCTTTTGTATGGGAGTTCTTAAAACTGGTGTAAGTCGCTTGGTTTCTTTGTCCTGGATCATGAGAATTCCATAATCTGATAGTCGACGAAAAAAAGGATTTTGAGAACGTTTCAAGACGGCAAAATGGGATTCTATATTGACGATGGTTCCTGATATTATGAAGATTTTCATTATTGGAATATTCAAGTAAACATTCTTTCAAATAAAAAGGGCTTTTGCCGTTATTTTAAACAACAAATTAAGTTTACGTCGTTTTCGCCTGTTTTCTAATGTATCCCAACCGGTTTCAAAAAATAAAGATTCTTTACTGGCAAATCCCTTTACTGGCAAATCGCGGTAGCCCAGTAACAATCCTTGCCGCTTCCTATTGAAGGCGTTCAAGTTTATTTGTATCACCAGAGGAACATCCATCCCACAATTCACAACCATATTCCAGTAAGGGTAAAATATATGTAGTATAAATAGTGTTAAGGTTGTTCCTACAAAGTGTATATTTCAATTTAAGCAAAACAAATAACTGTTTAGATACACTTTTACAAATATTTTCTATATGAACTGTCCATTTACAGCTATTAGAAAATAAAATACCGAGATGCTTATGATTATCGACAATTTCAATATTTTGTCCATTAAACAATAAATTTGGTACTTGATAATTCCTAAATGTAAATAGCATAACTTCTGTTTTTTAGGATTAAAATTAACCAACCAAGTTTTTGCCCAGTTATCAAGAGTAGTAAGATCTCTGTTCAAATTAGTTTTTATTTCCGGAATATCGTTGGAAGAATACATAAGATAACTATCATCCGCAAATAATCTAACAAAAGAATTAATTTCATCTGCTATATCGTTGATGTATATTAAAAACAATAAGGAACCAAGTACTGATCCCTGTGGAACCCCTGCTTTCAAGTATTCTGGTGTTGATTTGGAATTTTTAAGATGAACTTGCTGCTTCCTGTCTTTTAGATAATCCTGTAGCCAAAGAAAAAGTTTCCCATGAATTCCATAGGATTTCAATTTAGAAAATAGACCTTTGTGCCAAAGACGGTCAAATGCCTTTGAAATATCACAAAAGACAACACAAGACATTTCTCCTTTCTCCAAAGATAAACATATTCTGTGATACATTTCAATGAGTTGATGACATGTTGAATGACCTGGAACAAACCCAGACTGAAATTTATAAAGTAAGTTATGCTCATTCATATAGTTGTAGATATGCTTAAATATAACACGTTCAAAGACTTTTCCAACACAACTTAATAATACAATAGGTCGATATTTAGAAACAACTGATTTATCTCCCTTTTTATATAATGCGAGAACATTGACCAGTTTCCAACAAGACGGAAATTTCCCAAATCTAAGCGAATAATTGAAAATAATATTTAAGGGGATAGCTTCAGAACGGGCAGTATTTTTTAACATTTGGTGACTAATACCATCATTTCCAGAGGCTTTCCCAATTTGAAGACTTTCTAGTATATCAACAATTTCATTTTCTCGAATTTCTTCTATGTCTAAATTAGAATCTGTTCTAATGGGTAAATCAGGAGGTTCAATATCTCTATCATAAACTGATGAAATTGAGGCAAAATAAGTATTTAAAAGTATTGCCTTTTCATTATCATCGGCTACTATATCCGTCGAAAATGGATTATTTACTGGGGGAATAATGGTAGATTTGGTATTACCCATTATATGTTTTACTAGAGACCAGAATGATTTTGGATTAGAAGTAGAATGTTGATCTAACAAGCCATTAGCATTTAAGAAAAACTGCTCTTTGGCATGTATAATCATGTTATTGACTTTATTACGTTGAACTCTATATCTTTGTTGATTGTTTGTTGAAGGTTTTTTTACGTCGTAATTTTTGTAATCTATCCCTAATTCTAATTTCTTTACGTATAGCAGAATTAAACCACGGCTTGTCATTTGACCTAATAGTTACTACCTTAGAAAGAATAGAATCTTTAGCTAGTTCTATAAATTTTTCAGTAAAAAATTCAGACATATCATCAACATCATCAAAATTTAGAAGGGGCGTATGCCAGTCAAAAGATCTTATATCTTGAATTAATTTGACATAATTGGCGTCTTTATATATCCATACATTGCGTTTATAACTACTGTCAGTACGGTGAGGAATATTTAAAAACACCTTTGTTGCATTATGATCGCTTTTGCTTCGAATTACATCAATAATCTCTACAAGGGAAACATTACAGTCAGCTGAAACAAGAACAGGATCTAGAAGTGAAGCACGACCACTTGTAGGATCGAATCGGGTGGGTTCGAGTATTAAATTAACAAAATAAAAAGCGTTCATTATATCAATTAAGCCGTTATCATGGTCGATAGATAAGTCTATATTCAGGTCGCCAGTAATTACGATTTTGGTCGTCGAATTAAATGCCCTTTGAGTATTCCAAATTTTGCCAAAACACCTGGTTTTCTCAAGGAGATCTATAAATAGCACAAACTAAAAGTTTGTATCTCGGAAAATCGATTTCAAGCCAAATAGCTTCAACGAAAACAGATTCTAAATCATATCTACGATTAATTTTGAAAGATTCGGAAATATAAACCAGTACCCCGCCTCCAAAGCAGTTTCTGTCTTTTCTAAATAGATTATAGCCTTGCAGGAGTAAATTGTCATTTGTAACATTTTCGTCTGAGTGAGTTTCTGTAAAATAAATAACGGACGATTCACTGGCAAAGATATCAAAATAGTCAATTTTGTTTCTGATACTACGCGCGTTTACATGAAAAATCGAAATTTCCTCGGCATGAGGACCAGGATTCATTTCAACGTCATTTGACATAAAAATAAGTAGCATATGTATCATAATAAGATAAACATTATTGAAAAATGTTTCAAATACAAATTTGTGAAGTGATAGGAAACTTACATTCACAAAATACAAGATCATACTAACAATTAATTAAAACATAGAACATTGTTTAAGAACAAAGACCATTTTTTTCTTGATAAGTGTATAACATTTATAATAAAATATGCCAATGGAGATTCTATGTTGTATGGCAGAATTGCCCATTATCTTTAACTTAATTAATAAGTTCGAAGTTTAAAATATCTCCCTTGGCACTCATATTATGATGACAAACAAGATCAATAATTCCTGATAAATCAAGTATATATTTGTAATATAAGATTCTCAATGCTCGACACACCGTAAATAGAAAAAGGAAGAAGAAAAAACATATATACAAAGAAAAACAAATAAATAAATATTTGAAAGGTTTCATGGGAATATGTGAGTAGTTCAGCTCTTCTGAAAAAAAACATAATTGCATAGTTTCACAATTAAAAGCTTATAACTGTATGCACAGCAAAACTCAGATAAATCTTTGGAAGGTATTAAGTTATTTATACAATTATTATATACAAAAGGTTAAAAATAACATCGGGTATTTCCATATGGGACGTATGATCAATAATACAAAATCAAATGGATGAGGGGAGAAATTAACAAGACAATGGTCCACAAAGTTTTTTGTTAAAACTAAATATGTACTAAACTAAACATGTACTAATTGTGGAAAAGGACATATTTTTATATGTTTTAACTTGATTGATTACAATATACATCCCATTGACAGAAAGGATTATTAATTCAGTGGACTGGAACGGCCAGTGGCGTAGATTTAGGCCACTAGTTATACTATTACCTTAAATAAAAACAAGGTATTTGACTTTGAAATATCAGCACTATTACCCCCAAAACATGGTTTTAAAATATAATATACTCTAAGTAAGACTAAATATATGATATATATATTAAACCCCCGTCACACTGGGACGAAGACCATCAAGATCTTAGTACGTTCTTAAAACTTTCTGGAACGTAGTGAAAACGGGATAAAAATATAGCTTTAAATAAATTTTATTTGCTAATAAAAATATTTATGTATTCTGAACAAAGACTACTTTCATGTGGTAAGGGAGTTAATTCAATTAGAATTTGTTTATGTAATGAACTTAATGAGGTTACGCAATTAGAAAAATTACTCTTTTATAATTTTGAGTTTAACTTGCCAATTTATTTATCTTATGTTCTAGGTAATCTGCCGCATAGCTGAATTTTGAAAAATAAATTTTCAAAGAATAGGAATTTGGATTGAACCAATCAGCTTGGGTTTTTTTGCACTGTTAACATCAGTTGCTTCGTAATCTTTGGGATGAAAGGTCACGTTTATTTTTATCCACTTTAAAATTTGTCTTTCCGCTTGTTGAGAAGAGCCAACCCATTGCCTTGGCAAAAACCAATTGAGGAACTTTTTACTAAGGCTATAAATCCAAAAAGGTCTAACATGTTTTCTACTAATTTCAACAGATTTAGCAATTCAGGAAGACCGCCCTTTCCAGCCAGCAAAGACAGGGATGGCACCTGTCACCAATACAACCTCTCCCAATGTACAAGGAAAAATTGTTTGTACAGGCATGTCTGTAAAATCTGCAAGGGTGCCCACCCCAAGTTTAAATGCAACCGCATTCTTAAGCAACAAGCAAGTTCAACAACTTCAAGCCAAGTCCAACAAACTCCTTCCAACCCCAGTAAACGCCAATAACCTCGCTGAAGAATTGAAGGGCTATGATCCCATTACATATTACTATTTAATTAATGGATTTAAGTTCGGTTTTAGTTTGGGCACAGTGGGTTCTAAGGATCAAGTCATATCTAAAAACCATAAGTCAGCAATAGACAATCCTGAAGCGGTTTGGTATAAGCTTGCGAAAGAAATTTTAAAAAACCGCATTGCAGGCCCGTTTAAATCGCTTCCATTCACCAACTTAGTGTGTTCCCCACTGGGCATAGTCCCAAAATCTGAACCTGGTAAATACCGTCTCATACATGATCTGTCATTTCCCAAGAATAATTCTGTCAACTCGCTTATTCCTCCTGAGAATTCCGCAGTAAAATATGATGGTATTGACAATGTGGTCAAATTGGTAAAATCTTTTGGGAAAAATGCTCTAATGGGGAAATGTGATATCGAAGATGCTTTTCGAATTATATGCCTTCACCCATCAGATTACCATTTGCTAGGTTTCACTTGGAACAATTTTTACTATTATGATAAATGTCTGCCTATGGGTGCCTCTAGCTCTTGTCAAATATTTGAACGTCTGTCTTGTGCCTTGCAATGGGTCATGGAAAATAAATACAATGCAGCAGGAATGTCCCATATTATTGATGATTTTTTATTTGTTGGTCCCCCAAACTCAAACAAATGTCAACAAGATCTTCACAATTTTCTACAGTTATGTAAAAGAGTAGGTATTCCAATCAAAGAGGAGAAAACTGTCCATCCAACTACAAAAATTATAATTTACGGCATTGAAGTTGACTCCCATACACTAGAGTGTAGACTTCCACATGATAAAATAATCAAAATCAGGAAAGCTTTAAATGAATCTTATAAAAGAAAGAAAATTAAACTGCGAGAACTCCAGTCAGTCATAGGCCTACTAAATTTTGCCTGCTTAGTGGTTTCTCCAGGCCGCACCTTTCTCCGTCGTATGATTGATCTGACGAAAAACATTACCAAACCTTTCCATTATATCCATCTCAATAAAGAGGCTCGTGCTGATCTGTCTGCCTGGAAACTGTTCATTGATTCATTTAATGGCAAATCAGTCTTTTTATCGGACAAATGGTTGTCTTCAGATTGTTTAAAACTTTATACTGATGCATCAGGAAGTGTTGGCTTTGCTGCCGTTTTCGGTAGCCAATTTTTTGCCTTGAAATGGTGTGACACACTAATCCACCATCAGATTGCAGTTAAAGAGTTGTTCCCCATTACGTTAGCATTAGAGATATGGGGCAGTAGTATGAAAAACTCAAAAGTCCTATTTTTATCAGACAATCAGGCAGTAGTGGAGGTCATAAATAAAAAGTCTTGCAAAGATAAGGTATTAATG